>MJUU01010875.1:57799-72012 GCA_002080025.1 Modiolus philippinarum
GTGAAACCCGACAGTTGTACCTAGAAAACTGGTCCAGTATTCGAACCGAACAACATACTGGAAACCTCATACAGGATCGATTCAACTTCATTTTGGATGACAGCTCTCTGCCCAATATTCCAGATAAAATATGGCAGATTTTTGAGCAACAGACTTCAGCCTACAAAATGAACATGTCCTTTGGATTTATACTGCGAAATATAAAGACAGATGAACTACGATATTTCCACTCCAGCCAGAATAACAGCAGATACTTTGACGCGCCGATGCTTATTAAGGATACAAATGATGTACATGAGCTCATCGATGAAGTAGACCGACAAGATCTTTTGGAATACATTAGACAACAGAGACCGAACACGAAATGGACTATACATCTGCTTACTAATGTAACATTCTACATCAACAAAATTAGAGCACTACCTATAGCTTAAAAACAAATGGGACGGAGGGAGGGTAATGCGGCCTATCCTATTGGATAGCCAGTCACAAGCCTGGAAAACGCAGAGTGACCTCCAAGAACTTAGAATTTGTGATCCTATTTAATGACTTGCTATCACTTTGAAAGAAACGCTCTTCTTTTCACAAAGGAAAAGGGAGATACTACAGAACAAATAGGATTTCGAGTAAGTCGCTGTAAATTTGAAAAAAAAAACAACATTACTAATGGTCCAACAACACTACAACTAAAAGGTAGGTTTAAGCGTTAGGCTTAGGGGAGACCAAAGCTAAAGGCGAGACACATATGGCAAGGCCAAAGGTCAACACTCATAGCACCTCGACAGCACCTCGACAAATACGAGAGGAGATATAGTATTACTACAATAGCACCTCGACAGGCACCTCGACAAATACGACTTGAAAACCACATATATACTACTTACAAATGTAAATGTTTGTTTGCCCTTCTCCTACCCATTTTGAAGTGGATAGGTAAGTAGGGAAATAATTATGCCCCCGCAGTTTGGCGACGGGGGCATTAAGTTTTACCCTTGTACGTCTGTCCTTACGTCTGTAGGTCCGTCCGTACTTACGTCCGAAAATTTTCGTTAAGGATTTCTCAGCTTGTGTTGGCAGTTATGAATTGATATTTGGTCTGAAGCTTTGGTATGATGAGTTATACTGTGTCTCCCCTTTTCAAGTCTGTCACTCATCTACTTCCTGTTTGACTATAACTTTGATGTTTTTCCTATTATAGCCATATTGACTTGATTGCTTGACGAGAAGACAAAAGACAGGAGTTTAGAAGGAGCTTTATAGGTGTTACTAGAGGAATATTGGTATGTTCATTCAAGAATTGCAAATTAAATACGTTAATCATCCGGGAAATCTGCCATAAATAGAACATTTGTTGATGGGTACATGTAGGTAGGAGAAGGGCAAACAAACTTCATAATTTATTTTAGGTCTAATAATTGTTTTTCAGAGACATTCCACTTGACATCTTGCATAACAGGCACCTAGGAGAAATAAAAACTTTGCTGCAGTTAGTGTTGAAACAGGCTGATGAAGATCAACTTAAAAAGCTGTAAGCCTTCATTTGTGAGGAAACACATCCCAGCCTGAAGCCTGAAAGTTTTCTTAAATACACTAACTCTCTTCAGGGAAAAGATTTTAAGCATTTTGTAGGTTGACATGTTGTAATGCAGTTCAGGATTAAGTATCGTAAAAAAAATATGTATCATGATATATCGATACAATGGAAGTGTATCATGAAACATATCGAAATATAGCTGTCAATACATCCCTTTCCAAAACGTACCTAACATTCCACTGCGGCAAAAAAAGTTGAGGTAGATCTACCATATATTTACATCTATGAGAATGAGATTTTGTTACATATTTTGTTATATATGGACACACTTGAAATTCTCAATAAAAGTATTGGTCATTCTGCTTGGTTTTTCTAGAATTGGGGTTGAAGTTTGTGCATATATTTTCACTTTTCCACCTATTTTTACCTAGAATGCAGGGGAAAATATGGAAAGACAGTCTTAAACTTATCAGAAATGAGCATTTTATCAACAAGGATTATTTGTACCGTTTATAATCTTAACATCAAGAAAAAGGAGAAGAAAATTGTATATATCCCTGGCTTGTGATGAATGCTGGCTTTTGATTGGATGAAAGCCCGTTGGTACAAAACCCATGCACCCGTCTCATTGTTCAGAATGTTGCTAGTGCCAGTGCCATGGAATTCCTTTGTGCTAACGTCACTTATTCTATAACGTTAGTAAGTAAAATTTGGTGCCAAAAATTTTATCTTCGGAAATCACTAAACCAAAATCAAATCGCCTGAAAACAGCAAAGTCAGTGGTTGGTACCTAAGGTACCGTCCTCGACATGGAAGGTGGGGCATTTTCTGCATATTTATCATACTTGTTTTATTGACATGTTGTTGAAATTTTGTAGATTTATTTCCACTGATATGTTTTTTCGGTGCAATAAAAGGCAAAGCCGGGGATAAATCCATTACCTACGTTCTACCCGTAGGCATTGAGAATGTTCCACCCTTCAGCCCACTGTACAGCCTTTGGCTACGCATCAGGCTGCACAGAAGTGCTCCAGGATGATACAGTCTGAATGCCTACGGGTATAAATGTAGGTAACCGATAATATCGCCATGCTTTTGTCGCGTCTAAGACTACAGAGAGTTGATTTTTATACGCCCATCAAAAGACGGACATATTATGGTATACCCTCCGTCCATCCGTCTGTCGATCATTGATGTTCTATCACTTAAAACGTGTAGATTGAATATAAATTCCCTTGTTCTGGTCCGTCTGTCCATCCGTCTTTGGTTTCCGGATATTTTTTCTGTAACCGCTCAAAATATTGATTTCATATTTGGTATATGAGTATATCTAGGTGAGATACAGATCAAGTTTGAATTTGGTACCAGTCAGTTGATTTTGTACACAGTTATGGCCCTTGGACTTAGTGAAATTTTGGAAAATATATGTTTCTGGATTTTTTTTCTGTAACCGCTTGACATATTGATTTCATATTTGGTATATGAGTATATCTAGGCGAGATACAGATCAATTTTGAGTTTGGTTATGGTGGATTGATTTATACAGAGTTATGGCCCTTGGACTTAGTGAAAATAAGTAAAAAAGCACAGGTAATGCACATACTTGCATTGAAAGAGTAGTAAGTTTTTTTTTTCAGGTGAAGTGTGCACCTTTTCTTCTTCAGAAGTGGGTTTAGTGAAAGAATTGTTCAATTGTGGGTTAAAGTTGCAGAGGTATTACATAATGCTTTTAAAGTATTTCAGGGATTTCTTCAACTTTATAGCTAGAAGCACCAAAATACAACCTGGCCATTTGAGTCATAACATTGTTACTTTCAAGTTTCAAAAGTGAAAGAAATAGAAGAAAACAATTCAACATCAGAGAGCCTAAAATCCAGACTTTTTTCCAGTCGCCAACATGTAACAAAGTGGTCGCCCAAATGGCGACTGGTTTTAATATTTAGTCCCCAGTCGCTATTTCTGTCGACTAAATAGAGCCCTGTCATTTGTACCTATATTGAAGATGTACATGTAGCTTAAAACAGGTTAAATTATTAATGGAAGCAAATTCAAAACTGTCGGGAATAATGTATAGAAAATTAAGCAAAAGACGATTTTTTTTTATTTCAGGTTAATGATCTTATTGGTAGAAATCAAGTAAGTCAAGTCTCTGTTTAGAGAATTACAGACCTACAGCTACAAGTTACAAGGTCTGCTTTTGACCTATTTCCGGAGACAAAGAAAAGCCAAAAGATCCATCAGAATTTGCACCAGAGTTATTTTATCCTGAGACATGGAACAGCGACAGGCCATAACACAGGTTAACACTTTTTTATACCCCCCGCTTTAGGGGCGGTATATAGTGGTCATGGTGTCCATTCATCCGTTCGTTATTTCGTCCGCCCTAGGGGACACACTTTGTGGTGACCACCTGGTGAAATTCAATGAAACTTTCACAGAATGTTCAGTACACATTGCCATTGTGCACCATCTATTTAAAATTTTTATTTGATCTTTTTTGTAGGGTAGCGGGGGGTATGTATTTTGTGAGCTTTGCTCACAGTTTTTAGCTCACATGGCTATAGCCAGGGTGAGCTTTTGCAATCACTAAGCGTCCGTCGTCTGTCCGCCGTAAACTTTTTTTCAAAATCTTTTCCTCTGAAACTACTGGGCCAATTTAAATCAAACTTGGCCTGGATCATCACCAGGGTATTTAGTTTCAAAATTGTTTCCGAGGAGTCTGAAAACCAAACAACATGGCTGCTGTTACTAAAAATAGAACATTGGGGTAAATTGCTGTTTTTGGCAAATAACTCAAAAACCGTTGCAGATATAAAAAATCTGACATAGGGTAAAATTGTTCAGAATGCCAAAATCTATCTCCTCTGCAATTTTAAAGAAAATCGGAAAACCCGTCTGAGAGTAATAGCCCTTTTTTCCGTAAATTTTTCAAAATTTGTGATTTTTTAATTTTTTATTTCAAAAACTGTAAGAGATAGAGGTGAAGTGTAAATGAAAAAAAAAATGTTCAGCATATGAAGAAAATTCAAAGGCCTGTGTATGATTTATTGGCCTTTTTTCACCAATTTTTTTCCCAATGCCATATGGTTTATTGGTTATTTCCCTTTAAATTCTGTGTTCAAATCTTCTAACTTTTCTCTTTTAAGCTTTAGAGAAATTCCTTGCTATCACTTCATTAAAAAATTATTTCTTCCATAATTAAGAGCAAAAACATTGTTTTTGTGCAAATTTCTGCAATTTTTCGCAAAAATACTTTCTTAATCTTTACCTTATTTCATGTCATAATGATTTTCCCATGTAAACATATTGTGTATCTACAGTGATTTTAGTGTTTTAATCAATATGGCATCTGCTGACACGAATGTTGAAGTAGTTTTTCAGCTTCATAGATTGCTTAATGTTAAAATTATTAGTAAATAAAGCCTTAAGGATGTTTATGTATTTCTGTCATAACTTCGGATTTTTCTGGTTTTATCCATATAAAAGCTTAATAATGTTTTGCCCTGTGACCCCCTAATTTTATTCCATAATTTCATTTTATACATCTTTTGGAGCATTCTGACAAAATTATATTCCATTGGTGTTGTTTTATCACATTCATTATTTGATAAACACTCCTCGTCTTAAACTTATGAAAAATGCAGAGGAGTTCAGTTTCCCGCCATTTTTTCAAGCACTTGTATCCCAGTAATTTCATCGGTAACCTATTAATATTTTTGGCTGAAATAACTCCTTTTACACTTTTCTAACAAAAAATCACATATAATAGGAATCTTTGTTATTTTAAAATTGACCAGCGACCATCCTTAAGTGAGCAGTTAATGAAATAAACCTTGACAACCACTGGATGGATTTGAACAGAACTTGGCATTAATGATGCTTATGAGGTGCTGACTATAATATACATTTGTCTTCTATGTGGCGGGTTTGGTAAACGTTGATTGGTTCCTGCAATTCTTACAATCTACAGTGTTTTTTGCGCGAAAAGTTTTTGTACTCCGTTGTTGATGCGTATAACAACGCAACCACGTGGGTTATTTGAGGCTTGCACAGGGTAATTTTCGTACAATTTGTTTCTGATTTTTATTTCACATGCTGTCGTACTGGAATGTAATTATTATCCCTCTGCAAACAAAGTTTGGCCGGTGCTAGGGGCCGTCTTGAACTTACTGTGAGGTATGAGCAAAGCTCATTGTTGAAGGCCTCATGGTAAATTCAAGATGAAGAACAACAATAAAAGCGTTGTTCCTTTGCTTGTTTTTTACCATGTATTTGTAGAGACTTTGTCTCATGTGCATTTACTCCATATCCTTTTATTCACCATTGGGGGGTATATAGGAATTACCCTGTCTGTCTGTCTGTCTGTCTGTCCGTCCGTCTGTCCACACTTCTCGTAAGCACAACTCCTTTTAAACCACTGGAAGGATTTTGATGAAACTTTACACAAAGGAAGGACACTATATGGAGATGTGCATGAAGGAATATAATTATTGTCAAAAACCAGTAAGTGGAGATAATTCGACTTTGACTTTTCGTTGATTCCCTATGTATGAGCTACTTCGTAAGCGCAACTCCTCTTAAACCACTTGCGGGATTTTGATGAAACTTTACACAAAGGAAGGACACTATATGGAGATGTGCACGAAGAAATATAATTATTGTCTAAAACCAGGAAGGGGAGATAATTCGACTTTCACTTTTCGTTGATTCCCTTTGTATGAGTTATACCTCGTTAGTGCAACTCCTCTTAAACGACTTGAGGGATTTTGATGAAACTTTGCACAAAGGAAGGACACTATATGGAGATGTGCATCAAGGAATATAATTATTATATCCCACGCAACGAAGTTGCGGAGGGTATAATGTTTTTGACTGGTCAGTCCGTCCGTCAGTCCTGTTCTTGTCACTGCAACTCCTTAGTAATCACTTGACGGATTGCTTTCATATTTGGTAGGATTGTTGGTCATGATGTGTAGATGTGCATACTATACCGCAATATTTATTGGATAGTTTTTGTGGGAGTTATGGGACTTAGACTATTTTCACTTAAAATACCAAAGTGTCATATTGTCACTGCAACTCCTCTGAAACCGCTGAATGGATTGCTTTCATATATGGTAGGATTGTTGGTCATGATGTGTAGATGTGCATACTTTACTGACTATTTTCAGCGACTTAAGACTATTTTCAGCTAAAACAGCAAGTATCATCTTGTCACTGCAACTCCTCTGAAACCGCTTTGTGGATTGCTTTCATATTTTCATATTTTGTAGGATTGTTGGTCATGATGTGTAGATTTGCATACTGTACCGCCTTATTGATAGGTTTATTTTTATGGGAGTTATTGGACTTGGACTATTTTCAGCTAAAACACCTTGTCACTGCAACTTCTCTGAAACTGAATAATGGATTGCTTCATACCTGCCAAGTGACCCGCCTGACCCGCATTTGCTGGGTCACACCCGCAAAAACGTCCCTTCGCCTGTCGGTAAGCATGACCTGCCATGGGTCACCGTTTTCACCCGCAAAATTGTCATGCATGTCCATTTATTGATTTGTGTCAATCAACCATCTGTCTGTCTGTCTGTGATGGCAAACAATTTTTCGTAACAGTTTTCTCAATAATTACTCATCACTGCAACCTGAAATTTTTGTATTTTTGTAGAGGCTGGAGAAAGCTGGTGTGGGTTTTTGAAAAATATTCAGATTTACCAAAACTTGAAGGCACCCTCTAGAGACACTGCTGCTCTTTTTGGTGAACATGAGAAAATAAGACACCTGTTGGATGGTGGAAGTTGGATGTTGGATGGAAAATTGTAAGTAATACATGTACTATGGTATTAGTAGACACTATCAGTTATCAAAAAAAAGATATCAAATGGGATAAAGATTCTGTGAAAGCTAAATTTGTTTTATACACAGTCAGTAGAATTTATACATCATGATAATGAAGTTACGCTAGTTTATTTTAACATGTTAATATACAAGATAAGTAGTCAGTAGGATGTATGCGTTATCTGGATTTTGACATCTGTATATCGTAAAATATCATCCCTTGAGCCAGAATATGAAGCTTCATATTCTGGCGTGCGAGATGATATTTTACAATATTCCAGATTTCAAAATTCTGTTATTCAGATAACTTGTTTATCGTCTTTTATTTCTTAATTCTATACAATAGTTTATTCGGTTTTATGTCAAATTCTCCCAAAGTTTCAGGTGATAAGAGGTTGATTCACTTTTTAACATAATGGGAAATGTTTTGTAGTTAATTTATGACTCCACAATATTTTTTTGTCGGCTAACCTTATTAAATGAAGAAATTTTTTGTCAGACCATGTTCGCAAATCGAAATAAAGTTGATAACCTCTAATTGTTTACAAATGTCTTCCAGTTCCTAGGCACTTTCATGACGTCACAAAGTAAACAAAATGGTGGCTCTGCTGAAGTTATCAGCGACCTATGTTACATATTTTTTCGAATGTCCCGTTTTTATCACAGTGTAGTGGTAACGGTCATTTGTTTACACATTTAAAAACGGAAAATATAATAGATTCTTTATCCAATTAAGATTTATTTCTTGCGAAACGGATAACAAGGATATTGCTTGTCAAACATTGGGAGAATTGCTTTGATAACTCCAGGTCAGTCTCTTGATAAGTTCGGGTCAACCGGATATGGCTTTTGTAGAAGGGCTCTGCAGGTTGAGATAGGTGGAGGGAAAGACGATAAATAGTGTTACACAGTCCATTAGTGACCTTATGTTGTATATATTGGGTCGGTAAATTCAATATGGATTTAATGGACTCAAAATTTGCTGCATAAGTTTACTAAATTACTGTGTAACTTACGGTAGATCAACACTTATACCAGGCACATTTGTTTAGCGCAGTTGCGAAACACAAGTCGGATGAGGAATTGACTTGATTCCAAGGCGGAATAGTTTTTATTTGGCCTTTTCATTGTGACATCATAACAAATTGACATACACTTTCCCGCGAATTAGCTCCCCTTTTACCATAAATATTGTCTGTTTCGTAAACTCTAAAAAATAACTCTCTTAATCAAACGGTGACATATCTCAGCTCAACTTGTACCTGAAATGTATACCTCAGAAATGTCAAAAAATAAAAGAAAAATCTATCTGATCTGATTTTTATTTCATAGAAAGCTAAACAATAAGGATGTTCTCACAGATTCCTATATATATTCTTTGTAAATATTGCTGAAAAATACTGAATTTTGCCTTATTTTCAAAGCCTGATTACAAGAAAAGATGATCGGTGACATATCGTTTTTTTAACAAATGGGCTTAGAACTACAAAATATCTTAAAATACAAAAATTCTGTCTGATATTTTTATTAGGCTCGAACTACCTTAAAATTTTCCAGTCCGATAAAAAACATGGCAGCCAGTGCAGAACTTAAGCAAATTCAACCAAACTTTACATGGGTGATGTATGGAAGGCCCTTTACAAAGATTGCTCATTAAATTATGATCCGACAAAAAACATGGCTGCCAGCCTGAAACATAGTTTAACATTGGAGCCAAAGGGAAAATCATCCTTTCCATCATCTGCTCTTAAACTATTGAAGCAAATTTAACTAAACCGTATTAAAATGATAAAGAAGGTCCATTGCAAAGATATTTCATTTCAATAGGATCTGACAAAAACACTGGTGCCAATGGAGAACATAGGTAACATTAGACCGCATTGCAAAATAAAAAAACATACAATGCAATATTTTGGTCAGGCATGGCATAGAAGCAATTTGTCTAGTTTGCGATGCAGGCTCAGTTTCTGATCCTCTTGTTAGTTTATAATAATTTTATTTGCTAATATAACAAAAGGAATTGGACACAAGTTTTTCCAACTTAAGAAGTCCGCTCCCATACATAATAATTATTACAAAACAATTTCTATATAAACATATAAGGAACATGCAAAATTAAAATCAATAATTGGTTATATTTATACATGAAAAACATGGTTTAAAGGGTTTAATTATAGAAGAGAAAAAGTCTGAAAATTCTGAAAATCCCCCCCCCAAAAAGAAGAAAAAAATGTATATATACACATATATAAGTAAATAGTTTGGTTTCATTTTTTTATGTTTTTTGTTGAGGATGAATGTCTCAACAGCTGTTGTGCAAAATGTGGATGGTATTATTCAGCGATTTATATACGGAAAAAGTAATTCAAGTAATGACAAAGATCCTGGTAAGTTTAGGATTATTGTTTTTCTTAAACAACATGGCCTGCTGGGTCCTAAATTCGTAATACCCCTGCTGTAAATCTTCTCCAAAATCCTATTTGGAATGAAATGTAATTTTTACAGATGATTGATCATATTGTGTTCTCTTGCATCTGTTATATTTTAATTTTGTTCAGGATAGTTTAAGGGATTTATCATAGCCTATCATTATGGTCTTGGCAAATAACATGGCTGTGGTTACCAAAATGGCACATATTGATCAATTCGTTTCTTTTTGCAAATTACTAAAACACAGCTACAGATTAATAGGGGTCTAGGATTAATACAATCTAACACCATTGAAAGTTCAAGATCAAGAAATTTCAGACACCCAAGGGTAATTAAGATTTTAATATTTCTCTGACGAGGCTTGCTGAGTCAGAGAACCATTGAAATCTGACCCAAGGGTGTCTGAGATTTCTTGGTCTTGCATTTTCAACAGTCTTAGATTGTTTTTCTCACAGTTGTAAGCAAAATACAAGTTTCTGTACAACCAGAATATTGTTGCAACACCATGTCTTAGCAACTAACTATGACGTCAACGACGTCATAATGTATTTTCTCACTTATCTCACCCGTGGGTTGAGACAAGGTTATCTCAAATGGTTAAAAATAAGAACTGGCTTGACTCAAATGTGAGAATATAAGAATCTAACACCAGGGCGAGGGTCAGACAGAAAAATCTCAGACACCCAAGGGTAAGATTTCAAGTACTCGGACGAAACTTGCTGAGTCCGAGACGCTAGAAATCTTACCCGAGGGTGTCTGAGATTTCTTTGTCCGACCCTCTCTCTGGTGTTTGATTATCCCCCCCTCTGCATCCACAAAATCAAACAAATCACTTTTGAAACGCCATTGTTAACATCACTGAATTACTCTCTTTTCATGACGTCATAAAGCATGAAGCACGCGGCCGAGTCTAGGGTTATTTCGGTTTCAACGATTTAGGCATCTATGATGTGTTTTAGTTCAAATTTTGTATTTCAAAGCCAGTTGATGTTAAATTTTATTGTATGAAATTATATACTTTTCAATTCATGTAGACTAAGCCGAGTATATGGTTATGAGAAAATATTGGCGGGAATAAATGCATGTAGCTTGTCTTACACCGCCCCTGTGTAAGACAGAAAAATCTGGCACCACAAAAACAAAACCAAATGCCATCTGGACAATTTCCCCCATAGGACATTTGTCCCATAAATTTTGCCAACTATTGGAAAATAACCATCAGTATTATCAAAGTAATTTATAATATGAAAGCTAAATATAATTTTAGTGATATAGTTGTAAAAATGTTAATGGTTCAGACTATAGGGCTTTCTTGTTCTTTCAAAGAAATGTTATAGTCCATTGCTGTTTACCGACATGTTTTGTAAATGTAATAATGATGTGCAAAGAGGCGAGGATACCATGGGTTGGCCACTATCTATGTTTAAAAGCAAGAATGAGCTAAAGATTAAAAAAGGTAAGGGATACTCATGCAGACAATTCGTTGATTTTGATTATTTAAGTATTTTTTTTACTATTTTCCAGCTCTTTAGCCAGAAAGGAAGAACTGTCATCCCATTAAAGAAGAAATGGAAGTAAATCACCTTGGTAATGTTACATGTATTGTTTACAAGGGGATGAAAGTAAGAGGAGCAATATTGAGGGAAGGAGATTGTTTTGCTTATTCAGAAGATGAACAGGTAAATATAATTATACCCCTGCTCCATAGTATAAGTATACCAGCGATTTACGGGACGCTTAAACCATGCGTCTGGTACGCAAAAATAAATGAAAGGACTCGCATTTTATTACAATATGCATCCTACGGGACGCAACATAATTAATGTATCAGAATGCTATGTCCACTTAGATCTAGCGAATCGTGTTTCTGCTCAATTTCCATTCAAGAGTATTATTTAGACTTGCACATATATCAACATGATACAATGTATCTTTGGTCTTAAACAAAATTCACCCGGCACCTGGATCAGTTTTCAGAGACTCCGGCTATAGAACTGCCGAATGTGTGCCCAGATGGTAGATAGGGAAATGTCCATCTATGCGGGGGGCAGGTCATAATACGGAAAGCCTAACCCAGAACAATTGCAGCCAAACTGTGTGGAGAAATGCCTAGCCCGATGATGCAACTTAAAGAGTCATTCTTTATTTTTTGTTCAAGGGTATACTAACAAGGAGACATCTATAGAAGGCTAAATTTCCTGCCCTACCCATTTCTCCAGAGAAATGGGTAGGGCCAGGAAATTTAGCCCTTGCAATCATAACTTGTTACCCCTTCTGTCTCTACCACCTGTACTACTTTTTATTTACACATAATATTCTGCTCTCATCCATATTGCTGGACATAAAATTAAGTAATCCAGAAAAGATTATATAACCTCCTGGGACCAACATTTTTTTAGGAGGACCCGGGAAAATGTGCATGTTGGGTCCCTGGGACCCAAGCTGACAGAAATGGAGGTAAATCTATGATTATACTGCAACCTCTTTATTTGCGTAAGTAATGTACACAAACTATTTACATGTCTATTCTGGTATCTGCAATTATATCAGTCCAAGACCTGATATCTGCCCTATGCGGTATTGGAGGGCAGATATTGGTAGAGGTATATGTTATTGGGCTCTTCACAGCTATGTACATTTTTTTGTATCATAAAATATTATCCTGTGATAGTAAAATCATGTGCATTTTATGTCCGGAGCAAACCTTTTGTACTGTACAACCTAGGATTATCAAACTTGATATGTAGAAGTATAATGGAAAGGTGATGTGTCACATACCACATTTTAGTCACTTTGACCTTTGTCCTTGGTAAAACCATTTCAGTTTTGTGTCAAGAGCAGAACTTTTATACCTTAGCATCTATGATTATCAGTTTAGAGACATTCAATAGCATTCTTTCTGAATTGATCTTATTATACCCCACGCAACGAAGTTTTAAATTGTTTCTACTCTTCTATTTTGCCATATGTTTTTGGTACTTTTTGTCATATTTTAGATTTTAAATTCATCCCTTTTAACAGCTCACATTCTAATGTATCTCATTATTTTGTATATAGATTTTGACTGGTCTGTCCGTCAGTCAGTCAGTCCGTCCATCTGTCATCACTGGTGGTTCATCATTTGTCCCGACAATTCCTCCTACAGTTTTTATTAGGCCCAGCCATGAAATAGCGGCACCCTATAGAAATCAGCCTGTCCGTCCGTCTGTCTGTCAGCGTTTTTATATGTCGTACGATTACTCAAGATTGCTATGACTGATTTCTATGATTTTTTTACTCAAAGTTTAACTTTACCAAAGGAAGCTCCCTTTCATTTTTCAGGAAAATAGAAAAATGATTTTTGCAAAAACAAATTGGTTTTTATATCAAAAGTGCATATTTTGAGAATTAGCTCTATGTCGCACGATAACTTGAGAATGCTTTCAAGGATTTGAATAATTTTGATACTCAAGGTTGTTTTTGACCAAAGGAAGCTCCCTTTCATTTTTGAAGAAATTCAACAAACAATTTTGAGGAATTTTTTTTTTAATTTGAAAAAGTGCATATTTTGAGAATTAGCTCTATGTCGTACAATAAATTAAGATTGCATTCAGGAATTTATATGATTTAGATACACAAGGTTAATTGGTCTTAACCAAAGGAGGCTCCCTTGTGTTTTTGAGGAAAATCCGAAAACATTTTTTGGGGAAAACTTAGTTTTTATATGAAAAACAGCAAATTTTGAGAATAAGCTCTATGTTGTATGATAACTTGAAATGGCCTTCTCAGATTTTAATAAGTTTTATGCACAGTGTTGGACTTGATCACAAGAAGGTCCGGTATGATTTTGAGGAGAATCATAAAACTTTTTTTTGGGAAAAAAATTAGTTAAAATATGAAAAAAAATCATATTTTGAGAATTAGCTCTGTCGTTTGATATAACTTTAAATGACCTTCATATATTTTTTCAATGTTTTGATTTGATCTGAACAGATGAGACATAAGTTGTCAAAACAACCATATACAGAAACTATATTAACAATAACTTAGGATTTTGTTATCTATGTTTTTCCCAAAAAATGTTTTATGATTTCCATGAAATTCCACAATCAGGTTTTAGGACACACAAGGAGGTGGGGCCCTTTTCATGCCCCCAGATCGAGGATTGGTATGTAAGATTGACTTTTCATACATTGCAAGTATATAGGTCTAGTCAAGAGGAATATAAATAAGCAAAAAAAAAAATTAGGTCAGGTCTAAGGTCAAGGTCACAGAGGTAAAAAACGGGTGAAATTGGCTGTTACATATATTTGACCATAAAATCCTTATTATTTATCCTATTGAGATGTGGTTTGTTTAATGTTATTGCTTGTAAAATTGCACAACTGCAGTATGCTACAGATTTGAGGTAGCATTTACTGTTTTTTGAGAAACA
>MJUU01010875.1:72128-91693 GCA_002080025.1 Modiolus philippinarum
GGCCCAAAGGGGCTTCATCTGTTTCAGAATAAAGGGGTTGAATTTGGTGTTTTTATGGTAATAAACAACTTTTGAACTATGTAAGATAGACTTTTTATACTTTGCAAGTGTATAGGTCTTGTCATGAGGAACACAAATGTGCAAAAAAATAGGTCAAAAGTCAAGGTCACAGAGGTAAAAAAGGGGTTAAATTGGGTATTTTCATATATTTTACTGTGGAATCTGGGGGCTTATGTAGTGTTTCACAAACACATCTTGTTTACTTTGTCAGTATTCTAGTGGTAGGAAGTTTTTATTTTGCAGGTTGATTGTACATATATTAAAGATGGGAATACATCTTGGATTTTGATTTTTTATATTTTTTCAGCATAATGCACATTGTTGATTGTTGAACTTAGTCATTTTAATGCAAAATATTGCTTATAGGGTACATCATTTGTCTGGATAAATCCTGATCTTTTGTTTTTATGGTAGGAAGTTTTTTTTGCAGGTTTATTGTGCATATATCAAAGATGAGCATACTACTTGAATTTTGATTTTTGATAATTTTTCAGCAAAATATACATTGTTGAACTGTCATTTTTATGCAAAATATTGCTTATAGGGTACATCATTTTTCTAGAACTCCTCCTACAGTTTAATGGAAGGAATTTTTTATTTTGCAGGTTGATTGTGCATGTATCAAAGATGTGCATACTATGTTATAATTGGATTTTGACTTCTGATAATTTTTCAGCAAAATACACATTGTTGAAGTTTGCCATTTTTTGGGGGAAATATTGATTACAGGGTAAATTTTTATGCCCCTGCACAGTGATTAGGTATGGATTGAAGAGGTGCATATTGTAATGGTTTAGATTCTGGCCAAAAATGGTTATTTTGAGGGGTAGTTGAACTTTGCCATTTTATCGAAATGTGTATTCTTGAACTGTTATTTTGGATAACTCCTCCCACAATATTAAAGCTACATTTATTTAACTTTGCACAGTGATTAGCCATGAATTTTGAATGTGTGTATTGTAACAAGTTTGATTTTGACCTAAATTTGAGTTTTTTGGCCATTTTATTGAAATATGTGCATTTGAAGGGTCGGTTCTGGATAACTCCTGATCGGAGTAACCTGTGTCAGATATTTGAGTTTAAGTTTTTGAAATTTGTTTATCAAGTGCTTAGAAATTAGATATTTTACGAAAAGATATGGAGTAAATGAACATGAGACCATAACACATATGTTAACTCAAACTGTATTAATTTAAATGAGCTGTATGGTCATTTCGGAAATTTATTTTATTTTTATATCGAACAGCGGAGCATCATATGTGTCTTACAGGCACAAACAGAGAAGCTGGATCTTATATAAAATTTTAAATATAAACACATCAGGAAAAACATTGGGTGATGGCAGCGGGCCGCGGGCGCATTTACTCTCTTGTTTATTTTTGGAATCAAATGGGGAGCAGGGGTATGTCCAGTTTAAGATATATTCATAACAATATTGTTTAGTTCATTTTAGGTTAAATTAGCACAATTCAAACATGGTGTCAGGAAGGATAGCAACGATTTCGTTGTAGCTTTAAAGGTTCAACTGGATAACAGCAGAAACATATTTAGATGTCAAGAATGTCATGCCACAACTATAACAACTGTTATTCCAGTGAAGACAGTTATACAAGCAGTGTTTTTAGTACATGATTGTTTTAACAGCAAATTGCATTGTGAGATCAGATTGGGCTAAAAAAAATACTGAACAAAAAGAAATGCACACATTTAATTATCAGGTTCTCCACAACATCAACATGAAAAAGTTATTTGTCAACAAGTTCAAATCAGAATTAAATTTAAAATATTCTTAATGTATTGGAAAAAAAAGTTCAGGAAGATCATAGTTGTGGATCATGTCTGTATTATAAAGTTTATTTATATTTTCATCTCTAGGTGTAGGTGAAACCTCTGAATCAATTGATAAGTAATTATGCAGAGTGTAGACGTGGGTCATGATGTGTAAACCTCACTTTAAGTAGCATTTCCCAACCTTGCATACTGAACATGCCCCGTGTGGGTCTCGGGTGTCAATGAAAAGAATAGGCCCACAGCTGCGCTAAGCTTGTTGTAAAAGGCAACTTTGTAGCGCTAAATAGAATGCAAGTGTTCATGCAAGATTATAAATGAAAATTGTGGATGGTGCACCATTTCTTTGTCTATATTACTCCGCCATGTTTGTTTATTTTCGTTGTTGTCAGTGACTGGCATGGTATGCTGGCGTCCTTTATTGGCTGATAAAGTGCTGTGACAGTAATCAAATACACTGATTCCTTAAAAAGGATAATGAATGTAATTACCAACTTGTACACCATTTATTAGACGTCATTGATTGATAGCTGATAATATTAATTTGATTTTTCTTTATCCAACAAATCATAAAAATTCAATATAGCCGCTTTCGTGGGTATTGAAATATTTCTGTTCAAATCATATTTTGTATAAATAACTTAAAGAAAGGAATTAACATTCCACTGTTTTTTTAACCTAGAACAAAGTTAGTGATTCCTATTGGGCCTATTAAAGGGAACTATACTGAAGAGAAAGAAATAAACATAAAGTCATATCACATATTCTTTGATTTATCCACTTGGTAATATAGGGCTTTCTGAATGATATAGATTATAATGACAAAAACATCTTTGATGCGGCTCACTGCAAAACTTGCAGAAAACAGTTGAGGAAGAAAAACAGACACATGACAAATGGTCTGATGGTTACGTTTTGACCCATAGATTGGCAACATTAGAAATGGCCACATATTTTCAGGAACTTTTGACAGTGATAGAAATATTTTTGATGTACTACAAAACTTGCAGAAAACAGTTGAGGAAGTGAAACAGACATGTAACAAATGGTGTGATGGTTACGTTTTGACACCATATTCTTATGATTTACCCACTTAGTCATTTAGGACTTTCTACATTATATGGGTTTTAATGACAAAACCTTTTTTGATGTACAAGAAATACTTGCAGAAAACAGTTGAGGAAGTGACACAGACACATGACAAATGGACTGATGGTTACGTTTTGACCCATGAAAAAAATTGGATTGGAAACATTACAAATGGCCTGATATTTTCAGGAACTTTTGACAGTGATAGAAATATTTTTGATGTACTACAAAACTTGCAGAAAACAGTTGAGAAGGTGAAACAGATGTGTGATAAATGGTGTGATGGTTACGTTTTGAACACATATTCTTATGATTTACCCACTTAGGGCTATTTCAGTAAACATTCCCATTAGGGGGTGGAATGCCACTTATTTTTATACCCCCCCACCAAGAGAAAAAAGAATTAAATATATAATCAAACTATTAGGATACAATAGAAATTTGCCCACCACCAACAGAAAAATAATTCACTGGTGTTCCATCCCCGTTGGGAATTTTAAATTGAATAGCCCTTATTCATTTAGGGCTTTCTACATTATATGGGTTTTAATGACAAAACCTTCCTTGATGGACAAGAAATACTTGCAGATAATAGTTGAGGAAGTGAAACAGACATGTGACAAATGGACTGATGGTTACATTTTGACCCATGAAAAAATAGATTGGAAACATTACAAATGATCAGATATGCATTTGGGCTCATCATATTTTAGTCGTATTGCATTTATTGTATTGTCCTTTATTGGTAAAAAGTTTTCAAGATTTTTTATATTTTGTCTTATTTTTCTAAAACAGTTTGAGAAGAAATTCTTTTGCCAAGGTTGGTATGTATTTTTGTAGTTCAATAAACAAGGAGAGATCAGTCTTAAATACTGTATGCAAATTGTTTCCTGGTTACTCAGGTATAATTGACACTACTTCCTTTAAGACTTATATATGCAAAATTGTTGTAACCACCTGTTATCCACTAAAACTCCTGAACCATTGATCAGAATTTCATGAATCCTATGCAGGAGCTTAATTGCATATTGTAGATGTGAAATTGTGTATTATTTGATTTTTTCTCTGCAAAACATGATGATCGCCTGGTTTTCACTACTTTTTATAAAAGGTTAAATTAGCACAGTTCAAATATGGTATCAGGAAGGATAGCAACGATTTCAATTAAGCTGTAAAGGTTCAAATGGATGACGGCAGAAACATATTTAGATGTCAAGAATGTCATACAACAACTATAACAACTATTATTCCAGTGAAGACAGTTATACAAGCAGGGTTTGTAGTGCATGATTGTTTAACAGCAAATTGCATTGTGAGATCAGATTGGGCTAAAAAAAAATTTTCGAACAAAAAGAAATGCACACATTTAATTATCAGGTTCTCCACAACAACAACATTTAAAAAATATTTGTCAGCAAGTTCAAATCAGAATTAAATTTAAAATATTCTTAATGTACTGGAGAAAAAAGTTCAGGAAGATCATAGTTGTGGATCATGTCTGTATTATAAAGTTTATTTATATTTTCATCTCAAGGTGTAACCTCTGAACCAATTGAGCCTCTTCTTGGCCGGGTCTCACGATGTGAAAATTTGGGTTATAGTTTTAGCATGATGAATGGCGGGCGGGCGTTCGGCGAAAAATAGGATACTGTCTGATTTTGTGAAATCAACTCCTCCTACAGTTTGCAACCTACATTTTTGAAACTTCACAAACTGTTTTTATATATATTGTATATGTGCATCTCCCTTTTTGGAATTATTTTGAAATTTTTTTCCTATTTTTACTGATTTTGGAACTTAGTCATTTTTATCGACATTTTCAACAAAGGGTACCTATTTTGTGAAATCAACTCCTCCTACAGTTTTCATCTCTGAATGTGTACCTGACTTTATAGAATTATTTCCAATTTTTATACCTATTTTTCCTGGCCTTTTAACTTTCCTATCAATATTTTCAACATATTCTTTACACAGACCCATTTAGGGAACCTATAAAACAACACTTTATAGCTAGAAGCATCAAAACGCAATCCGGCCATTTGAGTCTTTGACCCATTTTTTTATATTGTGTCTTATATTTCTAAAACAGTGAGAAGAAAATCTATGTTTTGTATGTTTTTTTGTTCTTCAATGAACAAGGAGAAATCAGTTCAGCCTTAAATACTGTATGCAAATTGTTTCATGGTTACTCAGATAAAATGGACACTACACCCTATAAGACTCATAGATGCAAAATTGTGCATATGGTTAGAGAACATCCTTGATTTCTTCTGCAATCTAATTTCCTTAACTCAAGAGGATTATAAGGCCAAATATTTTGGTATTTTATATTAATTCTTTCGACAGACAGGATTTTTATGCCCTTGTGGCGAAAAGTTGGGGACTTATTGTTTTACTACTGTCCATCCATCCGATGGGTGTACATGGTTTGTCCACGCAACTCCTCTTATAATTTTTATGCTAGAAAGTTTTTATTTTGCAGATCATTTGTATATATATTGAAGATGTGCATGTAGTAGATCTTGATTTTGGTTCTTTTTTTTTTAAATATATACACTGTTGAACTTAATCATTTTTGTTGATTTTTCATAGAGGGTACATAGTTTGTCTTCTCAACTGCTCCTGCAGTTTGATGCAAGGAGCTTTATATTTTGCAGATAAGTTGTACCTATTTTGAAAATGTGCATGTGGAAAGGAATTAGGTTTTGGTGCATTTTTTCGAAAAAATATACAGTGTTGAACTTAGTCATTTTTGGGTGAATTAGTTATAGAGGGTACATAGATTGTCCGCACAACTTCTCCTACAGTTTTGATGCTAGGACGCCTTTATTTTTCAGTTCATTTGTACCTGTATTTGCATGTGGTAAGGATGTTGATTGTGGTTGTTTTTGTTTTTTTTTCTCAAAAATCTACATTGTTTTACTGATTTTTTGGGTGATGTAGTAAAAGAGGTTACATAGCTTGTCTGGGCAAGTCCTATAGTAACATGTGTTTAGCGGGGGCATCACATGTGTTACAGACACAAATATTATTACTTAGTAAATCCAATTTGATTCAACCTTGTGTGGGGGCATGTCATCCTCTAGTTTTAAGTTAAAAAATTAATGGGCAAATTACAAGTTCCCAAATTTAGACCTGTATTTCAATATGCATTTTCACTGCAAAATTTTTATTATACCTCCAGATGGAGGATGGGGTACATATTGTTTATATCCTATCTGTGTGTCTGTCTTTCGCTGTGTGTGTCAGAAACTATAACTTTGGCTATAAATTTTGAACAATTAAAGCTAGATTTATTATACTTCGGAGATGTATAGGTTTAGTCAAGAAGAANGTTGGTACCCCCAAGGTCAAGGTCACAGTTGCTAAAAATAGACTAAAATTTCAATAAAATTTTAGTTTCCGGATGATGACTTGAGTATACTACATCGGATCAAAACCAATCTTAGTCACATGCTTGCTTATCACCCTAGACGGTACTCTATAGATTTCCCGGTTGGTACCCCCAAGGTCAAGGTCACAGTTGCTAAAAATAGACTAAAATTTCAATAAAATTTTGGTTTCCGGATGATAACTTGAGTATACTACATCAGATCAAAACCAAACTTGGTCACGTGCTTGCTTATCACCCAATTCAAAAGCCTATTGATTTCCAGGATGGTAGCACAAAGGTTAAGGTCACAGTTGCTAAAACAGACTAAAATTTCAATAAAATTTTGGTTTCCGAACGATTACTTGAGTATTCTGCATCTGATCAAAACCAAACTTGGTCACTTGCTTACTTATCACAATAGACATAATCCCATAGATTTTAGCGTTGATACCACCAAGGTCAAGGTCACAGTTGCTAAAAATAGATTAGTATTACATATAAGACTGTTTCTCAGATTATTTGTTGGAACTACACATTATATCAAAACCAAACCAGTTCCAGTGCCTATTTATCACAGGAGAAAGATCCTTTCTAATAATATTTGATAAATATATATTGTATATAGTTATGCCTTTAATAATTTATGGGTTTCGATTTTAAGGAGGCGGGGGCATCCGTGTCCCATGGACACATTCTTCCATTTTTTTTAAATATATACACTGTTGAACTTAATCATTTTTGTTGATTTTTCATAGAGGGTACATAGTTTGTCTTCTCAACTGCTCCCGCAGTTTGATGCAAGGAGGTTTTTATTTTGCAGATAAGTTGTACCTATTTTGAAAATGTGCATGTGGAAAGGAATTAGGTTTGGTGCATTTTTCGAAAAAATATACATTGTTGAACTTAGTCATTTTTGGGTGAATTAGTTATAGTGGGTACATAGATTGTCCGCACAACTTCTCCTACAGTTTTGATGCTAGGAAGCCTTTATTTTTCAGTTCATTTGTACCTGTATTGAAGATTTGCATTTGGTAAGGATTTTGATTGTGGTTGTTTTTGTTTTTGTTTTTTTTCTCAAAAATCTACATTGTTTTACTGATTTTTTGGGTGATGTAGTAAAAGAGGTTACATAGCTTGTCTGGGCAAGTCCTATAGTAACATGTGTTTAGCGGGGGCATCACATGTGTTACAGACACAAATATTATTACTTAGTAAATCCAATTTGATTCAACCTTGTGTGGGGGCATGTCATCCTCTAGTTTTAAGTTAATAAATTAATGGGCAAATTACAAGTTCCCAAATTTAGACCTGTATTTCAATATGCATTTTCACTGCAAAATTTTTATTATGCCTCCAGATGGAGGATAGGGTACATATTGTTTATGTCCTATCTGTGTGTCTGTCTTTCGCTGTGTGTGTCAGAAACTATAACTTTGGCTATAAATTTTGAACAATTAAAGCTAGATTTATTATACTTCGGAGATGTATAGGTTTAGTCAAGAAGAACATAAATATGCCCAAAGAAAAAGGTCAGGTCATGTCAAAGGTCAAGGTCACGGAGGTCAAAATTTTTAAATTCCATTATCATGTATTGTATGTAAAGAAAGCTAATTCTTATTTTTCATATTTATTAAATTGTTGCTTGGAGCATATGTAGTATTTCACAACGGTACCACATCTTGTTTTCCCTAGTTTGTGTCCAGTCTTACAGATCCCTTGTTACCGGTATATTTAGTTTTTAGACAGAACACATGACATTTATAATTCCAAGACATTTAATACAATAAGTCAAGTGGAATGTGCATAATATACCTTGATATTCCATTGGTGAGTTTTGTATGTATTTTGTAGTTCAATAAAAAAGGCCAAAAGTCTACAAACTCAGTATTCACTATACTGCAAGAAAATTGTTTGACGGTTACTCAGACATAATGGCCACTGCATCCTATAAGACTTGCAGATGCAAGATTGTTGTGCATATGGTAAGGGAACATTCTCAGTTTGTTGTTCTATACTATCTTTTTCCCGAAATCGAAAATAAAGTAGGAGATAAGAAGGCAAAACATTTCTTTTAATTTCGATCTAATTCTTTCCACTGCAGTTATTTTATTTTACGGAAGAGTATCAACACCACATGAAGAAAAAATATTATCAATCGGAAATATAGGGACGAATAGACCAAGGCCGGATTGTAATAGGAGAACTTCGTTTAGCATTGACTCTATGGGAAAACATTTTCAAAGATTTTCTCCTCTGAGACTACCTGGCTAACTGGAATCATACTTTATCTCACATGTACATTGTCAACGGATTTTGATAAAATTTATACAAAATGAGAACAAAATAATTTTAGATATTTTTGTTTGGAGGAGAGTATTAATTGTCACTTTGAAGCAAAAGGTTACAAACCAAAGGATTGTTAATTAATCCATGAATGTTTTCATTGACGACACAAGTGGAAATAAATCCAAAAAGTGGTATCCTTACAATTTCTGGACTGCAATTTGCAGGCCTTCCAAAAGAATATAAACAGAAGAAGTCAAAACAACCATTTATTGGTGGCTTCAAATCTTGTAACCAGTCTTGGGCTTGGAGGGCCTTATTGAGAATAACAAAGAGAATTCTAAAAAAAAATATTAATATAGTTAACTGGATTGTGTATAAAATTAGAATACTTATTTTTATTTACAAAATGTGAAGTTGTCAAAATAAGAAAAAGCCAAAAATATATCAAACTTTTCACAAATCAAATAAAAATCAAATTCATTCTGCTTTGTATGGAAATCTGCGTATTTAATTTGTTACACTTTTGTCACTTGGATTTATCTGTCAGTAAAAGGACCCCTTAATAAGGACAAAAGTAAACAAAGATGGCAGAGAAATCTAGACAAAGAAAATGGTGTACCATTCTCGATTTTCATTAAGTTATCTTGCGTGAACACTTGGATTCTATTTATTGAATCTAATTATAAAGGGTCTCAATGGGGTTCCTGTTCCAGAAATTCTGTCTTTGTTTTCTTTCCCGTTTTCCAAGTGGGAAAACATTTTACAAAGACTCTTAAAAAGACCACCTTTTCCCCTTTCACGGGCTAAATTTTCAGTGGCTCTGGCTTCACACTCAACACCGTTTCCTGTTTTCACATGCACTTTTTTCCTCGATCATGTTTCCCGCTTTCTTGGAAAGGCCAATCCCGCTCCTCGCTCATACCACATTGAGACCCAATTATAAGTGAAAAGACCATAAGAGCTTTTGCCATCACTTTGCATCTGCCGTCCATCAAAACTTCGAAAAACACTCTATGAAACTGCTGCGCCAATTATAATCAAACTTAGCCTGAATCATCACCAGTGAATGCAGTTTCAAAATTGTGTTCGATTAGTAAAAAAAAACATGGCTTCTGTTGCTAAAAATAGAACATAGAGGGTAATTTGCAGTTTTTGCCAATAACTCAAAAATTGTTACAGATACCAAAAATCTTTCTAGCGTGGCAAGATATACTGGCCCTGGAATTTTGAAGAAATCTGAAGACCTATCTTGGAATTATTGCCCTTTTTACCATAAAATTTTCAAAAAAAAATTGTTATTTTTTTCATTTGCTTTAAAATTGATAGGAAATACAGATGCATCTAAATTGATAGGCGATAGAGGTTATGTTATATCTACAAAGGTGTTGAGAATGTCATGATCTACCTATAATGCAATTTTGAAGAAAATCTGATCCATATAGGAGTTATTGCCCTTTTTGCTTGAATTTTGATGATTTCTATACGTTTTGAATTATATTTCATAAACTATTTGTGATTGTTGTTAAGTTAAAATAGGAAATGTATTCAGCTTATGAAGAACTGCAATTTCTACCAAAGTCCAGCATGTTTGACATCTCATCCAAGTTGATCGCCAGCTGGGGACAAATTTTAAAATTAGAGGACCCTATGCAAGCATTTTGTAAAGTTTTAATTCCTGAATTCGTTTTATACATCAAGTTGGCATGGTTACATAATTGTCAATAATCAAATGTATTATTTTATATCCCCGCTCGTTAGTGGGTAGTATATTGGAATACCCTTGTCCATCTGTCAGTCATTCTGTCCGTCCGTCCGAAGTTCGTCCCACTTTTTTCAGCTACTGCTAGACTGATTTATTTCAAATTTGGTATTTGAGTTTATATATAGGGGAATGCGTGGTAAGCTGTTTTGGTTACCCCATGATATTAACTTCCTGTTTGGTTTGACTTAACCATTTTTCCTGTTATTGAATTTTTATTGTACTTTTCTCAGCTACTGCTGGGACGATTTATTTCAAATTTGGTATTTGACTTGTATATAGGGGGCAATGCATTGTAAGCAATTATGATATCAAACTGTTTGGCGGGACTTGGCCATTTTCTCCATTTTAATGTTTAAGTAAATACGATTAAGGGTATACCTAGCATGACAATGCATGCAACCTCATGTTTAGTTTGGATGAAAAATTAAGGACATATTAATACTTATTTTAATGTCTACATTTGACTCTATGTGGATGATACTGTTTTATTTTCTGAGACTAAAGAAGTTTCACTTTCAGTTAAATGTATTTTCCAATATATTGGAATTTGTGGAAATTAAAATTTGTCTACTAAGCATTGTACGATGTTTTGAAAAAAAGGAAGATTACATAATCTTTCAATTAGTTGTCAGTATGTTCTGTTTGATAAAATTGTTAAACCAATTATGTTATACCGATGTGAGATCTGTGGTTTTAGTAACATGCATATGATTGAAAAGGTACATTTGAAATTCTGTAAATTTTTGTTAAATCTGAAATGAAAACCCATAATTTTATGGTATATTGTGAGTAAGGTACTTATCCTTTGTCACTCAGTATAAAACAACATAATGTTAAATTTTTGGGCCAATTCTGTTGTTAACAGTAAACATTGTAATTAAACTAACACATTTTTTCCAATTATTTATATACTATGAATATAAGTGGTAGTAAAAATAATGACTGGATATTGTATATTAAGGATGGTCACTCCTCAAATTTATTATATCAAGAATTTAAAAATATTTTTATTTATTAGAATATGGATCAGTCATCATTTTAAACAAAAAACATTGACAGGTCCGTGTTGCCGTTTTTGAGATTTAAACGTCTGAAATTTTGGCGGGAAACTGAACTTCTTCTTTTCATACACTTTGCATTAGGGCAATCAACCTTTGAAATGCGATGAAGGAATATCAAGAATTTCATCAAATTTTGTCAGAAGTCTATTGAAGATGCATACTACTTTATTTTGAGAAAAAAAGTGGGGGTCAGTGTGCAAAATTTTCTAATGCATCATAATGGCTAAAATAAGAGAATTCCGAAAGTCAGAGACAGTTTCAAAAACCTGAAGAGTGACCATCCTTAAGAATATTTCAATTGGGTTCTTTCTAATTTATAGGAACAACAGGATAATTTTAATGTAAACGGTTTAAACAGAATATTAAACAACAAACATGGAGGTCAGATAAAGAAAACTCATCTAAGGGGATTTATTACAAATTAAGTATTTGAAAAATATTTTGATTTATTATTTGTTAAGGATAGGATTATACTATGTAGATTTAGGACTTGTAATCATAGATTACATATAGAAAAGGATAAATGGCAAGGAACAGATAGAGCTGAGAGATTTTGTATTTATTTTAACTGTAACAAACTAGGGATGAATTCCATTTTATACTAAATTGTAGAAGCTCAACCAAAATTATTTTAAAAAAATATTACTTGAGCAGAGTATTATACTTTGAAGTTCAAGGCATTTTTCCAGGCAAAACATTTACAATTTCTAGAAAAATCTTTGCAAATTTATCAAACATATAAATACAAAGGTGGACTCTCCTGGTTAATTAACCTGTTGTCAGTGTATTTGTATAACAGATATACTTAGTTATTTATTATTTATACTTTTTATGTGCAATGTTTATTTGTATGTTTTTGTGTTTATTGTCTTTCTTTGTACCTTGTAAATTGGTTTTAAAGAAATAAAAAAAAATCTGGCAAGAAGATCGCCACTGCAGATCTTGATTTAACATTGGACCCATGTGAAGATGTTGTAAATTGCTGATTCTCCAAAGCATTTTCATCCATCAAGTTGATATTAATTAGGCATGGTAACATAATTGTTATTAAACGAATGTATGATTTTAGTACTAGTCATAATTTAAAGATGACTGCAACTGCAGATCTTATTTTAACATTGGACCCTATGGGAAAATATTGTTTTTGCTAGTTATTGAAAACTGTTTCAGATATCAAGTTAATATTAACTAAACGGGGTAACATGATGTTCATCAAACAAATATATGATTTCAGTAACATTCATAAATCAAAGATGGCCACCACAGCAGATCTGAGTTTAACATTGCACCATGTTGGAAAATGTTGTAAATTGCTTATTCTTAGAAAGTGTTACATATAGTTGAAAAATAACTAATAGGGTAATATGATTGTCATTTACAAAATCTATATATTTGTACCAATTAGAAATCTAAAATGTCCACCACTAGAGAATACAGTTTAACTCTATTGAAACATCATGTAAATTGTTAAGTCTTGCAAACTGTTTTACAAATCAAATTGATATTAACTAGGCATTTTTAGATGACAGTCATAATTCATTGAGGCCGGTGGCTTGTTTTAGATTTACATCAGGGTGGCCATACTATTTTACACAGAGCATAGCACAGGGGAATGAGTGGTTAAATAAATATAGAATAATACATGTTAAAATCCGTATAGTATTCTGTATCAACCCAAGAGACCAATATCAGCTAGAGGGCCTTGGCCTAAGGGCTGATATGTTTGAAGGATTGAAAGGAGCATGTGATACGAATCTAAACGTGTAATTTCGTGTATCATATGGTTCATCGTATATTTCAACAGAAGAATACTTCATTCCAAAAATACTGTCAAAAATTGGAATCGGTTAGAGAAAATGTAAAAAGGACTAAGACAAAGTTTGCTAGATTTTTTAAACAAAAAAATTTCATCCCCCAAAAAACAATTTTGGTTACCCCCACCAAAAAAAATTGTTAACCCCCAATATTGTTTTTAATAAGAAAAGTCAAATTGAAAAAAAAAATGGAAAAAAGGTATGATACAGGCCTAGCGATGGGATAAAAGGGTGTGAAAAAGGGTATGACGTCATAGTGTGAATTAATGAAATGAACGTAATGCACTGTATTACATATTAAAAATGTCTGTATTTACTACTAAACATATAATTAACGAAAATAATTGACACCCATATGTAAGTAAATGATAACAGGTGCTTGTAAAAAATGCATTTCATCTGGGACCAATATAATGGGGATTTGAACTATTTAACAAATAAGTTTGATCAGCTTGGCTTCGACTATCGGCTGTATATTTTGAGTTACTCCACATAAGACTATTCTTAAAATTATGCTGGAAAGCTGATTTATCTCTTAATTAAATTAATTAAAACATTAAATTTTCATTCACACAACAAAGATATCCTAATTATACCCCATGCAAACAAAGTTTGGTGGGTATATAGGAATCGCCCTGTCTGTCTGTCTGTCTGCCCGTTCGTCTGTCCACACCTCTTGTAACAGCAACTCCTCGTAAGCCACTTGAAGGATTTTGATGAACCTTTACACAAAGGAAGGGCACTATATGGAGATGTGAATGAAGAAATATAAGTATTGTCCGAAACCAGGAAGGGGAGATAATTTGACTTTGAATTTTCTTTAATTCCCTATGTATGGTTTACCTCGTAAGCGCAACTCCTCTTTAAACACTGTACGTATTTTGATGAAACTTGACAATAGAAGGACACTATATGGAGATGTGCATTAATGAATGTAATTACTGTCCGAAACCAGACAGGGGAGAAAATTTGCCTTTGACTTTTCGTTGATTCCCTAAGCGCAATTCCTCTCAAACCACTTATAGGATTTTGATGAAACTTTAAACGAAGGAGAGGCCACTATATGGAGATATAATTATTGCCCGAAACTGGGAAAGGGGGGGGGTAATTTGACTAGTACTTTCGTTGATTTCTTCTGCAATGATTTTTGGGATTTGGACAATTTTTCAAAGAATTCAAGTCATAGATATTGTGAAATCACTCTGGGGAGAGAAACTCTTTGTATTCCTCTCAAAAACTTGTTTTCATAATGTTGTAATGAAATTTCTCTTACACTTAAGATTTTTGTGTAAAATGTCAAAGAGGTAAAGAAAAAAAAGGTGAATGTTATTAGCGCACCTGGCCAAAGGCCATGTGAGCTTTTGTCATCACTCGGCGTCCAGCGTCCGGCCGTCCGTTAACTTTTATTGAAAGATCTTCTCCTCTAAAACAATGACAATTTTATATCTCTCATATATATTTACTATAAAGCGATTGTTGCAGCATAAGATACTTAGTATGTGAAATGAAAAAAAAAATATCGCAAATGTTAGAAATNAAATGGTGTGATGGTTACGTTTTGACCACATATTCTTATGATTTACCGACTTAGTTTATATGGGTTTTTTAGACAAAACCTTCTTTAACGTACAAGAAATGTACTTGCAGAAAACAGTTGAGGAAGTGAAACAGACACATGACAAATGGACTGATGTTTATGTTTTGACCCATGAAAAAATAGATTGGAAACATTACAAATGGCCTGATATTTTCAGGAACTTTTGACAGTGATAGAAATATTTTTGATGTACTACAAAACTTGCAAAAAAACAGTTGAGGAAGTAAGACAGACATGTGACAAATGGTGTGATGGTTACGTTTTGACCACATATTCCTATGATTTACCCACTTAGTTTACATGGGTTTTATTGACAAAACCGTCTTTGATGTACAAGAAATACTTGCAGAAAACAGTTGAGGAAGTGAAACAGACACATGACAAATGGACTGATGTTTATGTTTTGACCCATGAAAAAAATAGATTGGAAACATTACAAATGGCCTGATAATTTTCAGGAACTTTTGACAGTGATAGAAATATTTTTGATGTACTACAAAACTTGCAGAAAACAGTTGAGGAAGTGAAACAGACATTTACCTGACAAATGATGTGATGGTTACGTTAATTGACCACATATTCTCATGATTTACCCATTTAGTTTACATGGGTTTTATTGACAAAACCTTCTTTGATGTACAAGAAATACTTGCAGAAAACAGTTGAGGAAGTGAAACAGACACATGACAAATGGACTGATGGTTATGTTTTGACCCATGAAAAAATAGATTGGAAACATTACAAATGGCCTGATATTTTCAGGAACTTTTGACAGTGATAGAAATACTTTTGATGTACTACAAAACTAGCAGAAAACAGTTGAGGAAGTGAAACAGACATGTGACAAATGGTGTGATGGTTACGTTTTGACCACATATTCTTGTGATTCAACTTAATCATTTTTGTTGATTTTTCAAAGAGGGTACATAGTTTAGTCTTCTCAACTGCTCCTGCAGTTTTTATTCAAGGAATTTTTTATTTTGCAGATAAGTTGTACCTATTTTGAAAATAAGCATGTGGAAAGGAATTAGGTTTCGGTGCATTTTTCGAAAAATATACATTGTTGAACTTAGTCATTTTGGGGTGAATTAGTTATAGAGGGTACATAGATCCTCCTATAGTTTTGATGCTAGGAAGCCTTTACTTTGCAGTTCATTGTACCTGTATTGAAGATTTGCATGTGGTAAGGATTTTGATTTTGGTTGTTTTTGTTTTTTTTCTCAAAAATCTACATTGTTTAACTGATTATTTGGGTGATGTAGTAAAAGAGGTTACATAGCTTGTCTGGGCAAGTCCTATAGTAACGTGTTTAGCGGGGGCATCACATCTGTTACAGACACAAGTATTATTACTTAGTAAATCCAATTTGATTCAACCTTGTGTGGGGGCATGTCATCCTCTAGTTTTAAGTTAATAAATTAATGGGCAAAGTACAAGTTCCCAAATTTAGACCTGTATTTCAATATCCATTTGCACTGCAAAACTTTTTATTATGCCTCCAGATCCAGGATGGGGTACATATTGTTTATGTCCTATCTGTGTGTCTGTCTATTGCTGTGTGTGTCAAAAACTATAACTTTGGCTATAAATTTTGAACAATTAAAGCTAGATTTATTATACTTCGGAGATGTATAGGTTTAGTCAAGAAGAATATAAATATGCCCAAAGAAATAGGTCAGGTCAAAGGTCAAGATCACGGAGGTCAAAATTTTTAATTTCCATTATCATGTTTTGTATGTAAAGAAAGATAACTCTTAATTATTGCTTGGAACACATTTTGTTTTCCATAGTTTGAGTTCAGTCTTACAGATCTCTTGTTACCGGTATATTTAGTTTTTACACAGGACACATGACCTTTATAATTCCAAGACATTGAATACAATAAGTCAAGCGGAATGTGCATAATATGCCTTGATATTCCATTGGTGAGTTTTGCATGTATTATGTAGTTCAATAAACAAGACCAAGAGTCTACAAACTCAGTATTCACTACTGCAAGAAAATTGTTTTACGGTTACTCAGACATAATGGACACTGCATCCTATAAGACTTACAGATGCAAGATTGTTGTGCATATGGTAAGGGAACATTCTCAGTTTGTTGTTCTATACTACCCTTTTTCCAGAAATCGAAAATAAAGTAGGAGATAAGAAGGCAAAACATTTCTTTGAATTTCTTATTCTTTCCACTGAAGTTATTTTATTTTACGGAAGAGTATCAATACCACATGAAGAAAAAATATCAATTGAAGATAAAGGGACGATTAGACCAAGGCCGGATTTTCATAGGAGAACTTAGTTTAACATTGACTGTATAGGAAAACATTTTCAAAGATCTTCTCCTCTGAGACTACCTGGCCAACTGGAATCATACTTTCTCTCACATGTAAATTGTCAACGGATTTTGATAAAATTTATACAAAATGGGACCAAAATAATTTTAGATATTTTTGTTCAAAGGAGAGTATTAATTGTCACTTTGAAGCAAAAGGTTACAAACAAAAGGATTGTTAATTAATCCATAAATGTTTTCATTGACGACACAAAAGGAAATAAATCCAAAAAGTGGAATCATTACAATTTATGGACTACAATTTGCAGGCCTTCCAAAAGAATATAAACAGAAGAAGTCAATACAACCATTAATTGGTGGCTTCAAATCTTGTAACCAGTCTTGAGCTTGGAGGGCCTTATTGAGAATAACAAAGAGAATTCTAAAAAAAAAGTTATATAGTTAACTGGATTGTGTATAAAATTAGAATACTTATTTTTATTTACAAAATGTGAAGTTGTCAAAATAAGAAGCCAAAAATATATCAAATTTGTCACAAATCACACACTTTTACAACTTCAACAAATAAAAATCAAATTCATTCTGCTTTGTATGGAAATCGGCGTATTTAATTTGTTACAATTACTTTTGATCACTTTTGTCACTTGGATTTATCTGTCAGTAAAAGGACCCCTTAATAAGGACAAAAGTAAACAAAGATGGCAGAGAAATCTAGACAAAGAAATGGTGTACCATTCTTGATTTTCATTAAGTTATCTTGCATGAACACTTGGATTCTATTTATTGAATGTAATTATAAAGGGTCTCAATGGGGTTCCTGTTCCAGAAATTCTGTCTTTGTTTTCTTTCCCGTTTACCAAGTGGGAAATATTTTACAAAGACTCTTAAAAAGACCACCTTTTCCCCTTTCACGGGCTAAATTTTCAGTGGCTCTGGCTTCACAATCAACACCTTTTCCTGTTTTCACACGTACTTTTTCCTCAATCATGTTTCCCGCTTTCTTGGAAAGGCCAATCCCGCTCCTCGCTCATACCCCATTGAGACCCAACTATAAGTGAAAAGACCATATGAGCTTTTGCCATCACTTTGCATCTGTCGTCCATCAAAACTTCGAAAAAAAACTCTATGAAACTGCTGCGCCAATTATAATCAAACTTAGCCTGAATCATCACCAGGTTATGCAGTTTCAAAATTGTGTTCTATTAGTAAAAAAAAAAAAACATGGCTTCTGTTGCTAAAAATAGAACATAGAGGGTAATTTGCAGTTTTTGTCAATAACTCAAAAATTGTTACAGATACCAAAAATCTTACTAGTGTGGCAAGATATACTGGCCCTGGAATTTTGAAGAAATCTGAAAACCTATGTTGGAATTATCGCCCTTTTTACCATAAAATTTTCAAAAAAATTTGTTATTTTTTTCATTTGCTTCAAAATTGATAGGAAATACAGATGCATCTATAAAATTGATAGGCGATAGAGGTTATGTTATATCTACAAAAGTGTTGAGAATGTCAAGATCTACCTATAATGCAATTTTGAAGAAAATCTGATCCATATAGGAGTTATTGCCCTTTTTGCTTGAATTTTGATAATTTCTATATATTTTGAATTATATTTCATAAACTATTATGATTGATGTTAAGTTATAATAGGAAATGTATTCAGCTTATGAAGAACTGCAATTTCTACCAAAGTCCAGCATGTTTGACATCTCATCCAAGTTGATTGCCAGCTGGGGACAAATTTTAACATTAAAGGACCCTATGCAAAAATTTTGTAAAGTTTTAATTCCTGAATTTGTTTTATACGTTACTTAATTGTCAATGTCCAAAGTTCGTCCCACTTTTTTCAGCTACTGCTAGACTGATTTATTTCATATTTGGTATTTGAGTTTATATATTGGGGAATGTGTGGTAAGCAATTTTGGTTACCCTATGATATTAACTTCCTGTTTGGTGGGACTTGGCCATTTATATAGGGGGAATGCATTGACATTTGTAAGCAATTATGATATCAAACTGTTTGGCAGGACTTGGCCATTTTCCCCATTTTAATGTTTAAGTAAATACGATTAAGGGTATACCTAGCATGACAATGCATGCAACCTCATATTTAGTTTGGATGAAAAATTAAGGACAGATTAATACATATTTTCATGTCTACATTTGACTCTATGTGGATGATACTGTTTTATTTTCTGAGACTAAAGAAGTTTCAGTTAAATGTATTTTCCAATATATTGCAATTTGTGGAAATTAAAAGTTAAGGAAAATAAGACCAAAAGAGTTATTTTTGGTAATGGCAGAATACCAAACATTAATTTTGTATTGAAGTATAATGGAATAATTTTACAAATACTTTAAGAAATTCGAAATCTTCTTATTTGTTTTTCTAGAACCCGTAGCTTGCTGTGCAAAAGAAAACAAAAAAACAAAAAAAAAA
>MJUU01010875.1:94011-108908 GCA_002080025.1 Modiolus philippinarum
TCCTATCTGTGTGTCTGTCTTTCGCTGTGTGTGTCAGAAACTATAACTTTGGCTATAAATTTTGAACAATTAAAGCTAGATTTATTATACTTCGGAGATGTATAGGTTTAGTCAAGAAGAACATAAATATGCCCAAAGAAAAAGGTCAGGTCATGTCAAAGGTCAAGGTCACGGAGGTCAAAATTTTTAAATTCCATTATCATGTATTGTATGTAAAGAAAGCTAATTCTTATTTTTCATATTTATTAAATTGTTGCTTGGAGCATATGTAGTATTTCACAACCACATCTTGTTTTCCCTAGTTTGTGTCCAGTCTTACAGATCCCTTGTTACCGGTATATTTAGTTTTTAGACAGAACACATGACATTTATAATTCCAAGACATTTAATACAATAAGTCAAGTGGAATGTGCATAATATACCTTGATATTCCATTGGTGAGTTTTGTATGTATTTTGTAGTTCAATAAAAAAGGCCAAAAGTCTACAAACTCAGTATTCACTATACTGCAAGAAAATTGTTTGACGGTTACTCAGACATAATGGCCACTGCATCCTATAAGACTTGCAGATGTAAGATTGTTGTACATATGGTAAGGGAACATTCTCAGTTTGTTGTTCTATACTATCTTTTTCCCCGAAATCGAAAATAAAGTAGGAGATAAGGAGGCAAAACATTTCTTTTAATTTCGATCTAATTCTTTCCACTGCAGTTATTTTATTTTACGGAAGAGTATCAACACCACATGAAGAAAAAATATTATCAATCGGAAATATAGGGACGAATAGACCAAGGCCGGATTGTAATAGGAGAACTTCGTTTAGCATTGACTCTATGGGAAAACATTTTCAAAGATTTTCTCCTCTGAGACTACCTGGCTAACTGGAATCATACTTTATCTCACATGTACATTGTCAACGGATTTTGATAAAATTTATACAAAATGAGAACAAAATAATTTTAGATATTTTTGTTTGGAGGAGAGTATTAATTGTCACTTTGAAGCAAAAGGTTACAAACAAAAGGATTGTTAATTAATCCATGAATGTTTTCATTGACGACACAAGTGGAAATAAATCCAAAAAGTGGAATCCTTACAATTTATGGACTGCAATTTGCAGGCCTTCCAAAAGAATATAAACAGAAGAAGTCAATACAACCATTTATTGGTGGCTTCAAATCTTGTAACCAGTCTTGGGCTTGGAGGGCCTTATTGAGAATAACAAAGAGAATTCTAAAAAATAATTTAATATAGTTAACTGGATTGTGTATAAAATTAGAATACTTATTTTTATTTACAAAATGTGAAGTTGTCAAAATAAGAAAAAGCCAAAAGTATATCAAATTTTTCACAAATAAAAAAAAATCAAATTCATTCTGCTTTGTATGGAAATCTGCGTATTTAATTTGTTACAATTACTTTTGATCACTTTTGTCACTTGGATTTATCTGTCAGTAAAAGGACCCCTTAATAAGGACAAAAGTAAACAAAGATGGCAGAGAAATCTAGACAAAGAAATGGTGTACCATTCTCGATTTTCATTAAGTTATCTTGCGTGAACACTTGGATTCTATTTATTGAATCTAATTATAAAGGGTCTCAATGGGGTCCCTGTTCCAGAAATTCTGTCTTTGTTTTCTTTCCCGTTTTCCAAGTGGGAAAACATTTTACAAAGATTCTTAAAAAGACCACCTTTTCCCCTTTCACGGGTTAAATTTTCAGTGGCTCTGGCTTCACACTCAACACCTTTTCCTGTTTTCACATGCACTTTTTTCCTCGATCATGTTTCCCGCTTTCTTGGAAAGGCCAATCAAGCTCCTCGCTCATACCCCATTGAGACCCAATTATAAGTAAAAAGACCATATGAGCTTTTGCCATCACTTTGCATCTGCCGTCCATCAAAACTTCGAAAAACACTCTATGAAACTGCTGCGCCAATTATAATCAAACTTAGCCTGAATCATCACCAGGGAATGCAGTTTCAAAATTATGTTCGATTAGTAAAAAAAAACATGGCTTCTGTTGCTAAAAATAGAACATAGAGGGTAATTTGCAGTTTTTGCCAATAACTCAGAAATTGTTACAGATACCAAAAATCTTACTAGGGTGGCAAGATATAATGGCCCTGGAATTTTGAAGAAATCTGAAACCTATCTTGGAATTATTGCCCTTTTTACCATAAAATTTTCAAAAAAAATGTGTTATTTTTTTTCATTTGCTTTAAAATTGATAGGAAATACAGATGCATCAAAATTGATAGGCGATAGAGATTATGTTATATCTACAAAGGTGTTGAGAATGTCAAGATCTACCTATAATGCAATTTTGAAGAAAATCTGATCCATATAGGAGTGAGGGGGGCCGGCCCTTTTTCGGGATGTCGGGATTGGATGTTTTTAACCCCGGGATTTCGGGATTTTTATGATTTAAGCCCGGGATTTCGGGAAATTTATTCACCGGGAATCGGGATTTCATCAGTCTTTAAGTTTCTTTGTAGTTCGGGATTTCGGGATTTAGAAAAAATAAAGTCGGGATTCCGGGATCAGACCCCCTCCGGCCCCCCCTCAGGAGTTATTGCCCTTTTTGCTTAAATTTTGATGATTTCTATACGTTTTGAATTATATTTCATAAACTATTTGTGATTGTTGTTAAGTTATAATAGGAAATGTATTCAGCTTATGAAGAACTGCAATTTCTAACAAAGTCCAGCATGTTTGACATCTCATCCAAGTTGATCGCCAGCTGGGGACAAATTTTAACATTAGAGGACCCTATGCAAGCATTTTGTAAAGTTTTAATTCCTGGATTCGTTTTATACATCAAGTTGGCATGGTTACATAATTGTCAATGATCAAATGTATTATTTTATATCCCCACTAGTTAGTGGGTAGTATATTGGAATACCCTTGTCCATCTGTCAGTCATTCTGTCCGTCCGTCCGAAGTTCGTCCCACTTTTTTCAGCTACTGCTAGACTGATTTATTTCAAATTTGGTATTTGAGTTTATACATGTACATGTATATAGGGGAATGCGTGGTAAGCTATTTTGGTTACCCAATGATATTAACTTCCTGTTTGGTGGGACTTAGCCATTTTTCCTGTTATTGAATTTTTATTGTACTTTTCTCAGCTACTGCTGGAACGATTTATTTCAAATTTGGTATTTGACTTGTATATAGGGGGAATGCATTGTAAGCAATTATGATATCAAACTGTTTTTTTGGCGGGACTTAGCCATTTTCTCCATTTTAATGTTTAAGTAAATACGATTAAGGGTATACCTAGCATGACAATGCATGCAACCTCATGTTTAGTTTGGATGAAAAATTAAGGACAGATTAATACTATTTTTAATGTCTACATTTGACTCTATGTGGATGATACTGTTTTATTTTCTAAGACTAAAGAAGTTTCACTTTCAGTTAAATGTATTTTCCAATATATTGCAATTTGTGGAAATTAAAAGTTAAGGAAAATAAGACCAAAATAGTTATTTGTGGTAATGGCAGAATGCCAAAAATTAATTTTGTATTGAAGTATAATGGAATAATTTTACAAATTCTTTAAGAAATTCAAAATCTTCTTATTTGTTTTTTGTAGGACCGGTAGCTTGCTGTGTAAAAAAAACAAATAAAAAAAAAACAATTTGTCTTCTAAGCATTGTACGATGTTTTGAAAAAAAGGAAGATTACATAATCTTTCAATTAGTTGTCAGTATGTTCTGTTTGATAAAATTGTAAAACCAATTATGTTATACCGATGTGAGATCTGTGGTTTAAGTAACATGGATATGATTGAAAAAGTACATTTGAAATTCTGTAAATTTTTGTTAAATCTGAAATGAAAACCCAGAATTTTATGGTATATTGTGAGTAAGGTACTTATCCTTTGTCAGTCAGTATAAAACAACATAATGTTAAATTTTTGGGCCAATTCTGTTAAACGTAAAGATTGTAATTAAACTAACACATTTTTTACAATTATTTATATACTATGAATATAAGTGGTAGAAAAAATAATGACTGGATATTGTATATTAAGGATGGTCACTCCTCAAATTTATTATATCAAGAATTTAAAAAATATTTTTATTCATTAGAATATGGATCAGTCATCATTTTAAGCAAAAAATATTGATAGGTCCGTGTTGCCGTTTTTGAGATTTAAACGTCTAAAATTTTGGCGGGAAACTTAACTTCTTGACTTTTCATACACTTTGCATTAGGGCAATCAACCTTTGAAATGCGATGAAGGAATATCAAGAATTTCATCAAATTTTGTCAGAAGTCTATTGAAGATGCATGCTACTTTATTTTGAGAAAAAAAGTGGGGGGTCAGTGTGCAAAATTTTTTAATGCATCATAATGGCTAAAATAAGAGAATTCCGAAAGTCAGAGACAGTTTCAAAAACCTGAAGAGTGACCATCCTTAAGAATATTTTAATTGTGCTCTTTCTAATTTATGGGAGCAACAGGATAATTTTAATGTAAACGGTTTAAATAGAATATTAATCAACAAACATGGAGGTCAGATAAAGAAAACTCATCTAAGGGTCTTTATTACACATTATTTAAGGTAGTTCGATCCTAATAAAAATTTCAGACAGAATTTTTTTCTTTACAGATATTTTGTAGGTCTTGACCTATATATTCCAAAAATAAAATAAAAATGATATGTCACCGATCATCTTTTCCTGTTATCTGGCTTTGAAAATCAGGCCAAATTCCGTATTTTTCAGCAACATTTACAAAGAATATATAGGGAACTGTGAGAACAAGCTTACTGTTTTTCTTTCATATAAAATAAATATCAGACAGATTTTTTTTATTTTTTGATATTTCAGAGATATATACTTAGGCTATCTGTAACGCTGAAAAAATCCACATGTCACCGTTCGATTAAGAAAGTTATTTGATATAGTTTACGAAATAGACAATATTTACGGGAAAAGGGAGCTAATTCGCGGGAAAGTGTATGTCAACCTATTATGACGTCACAATGAATTGGCCAATACAGGATTATTCCGGCTTGAAAATGAAGTCAATTCCGCATCCGATTCGTGTTACACGAATGCGCCAATCGAATGCGCCGTGCATTAGTGTCGATCTACCTTAAAGAAAATTAAGTATTTGAAAAATATTTTGATTTATTATTTGTTAAGGATAGGATTATACTATGTAGATTTAGGACTGGTAATCATAGATTACATATAGAAAAGGATAAATGGCAAGGAACAGACAGAGCTGAGAGATTTTGTATTTATTTTAACTGTAACAAACTAGGGATGAATTCCATTTTATACTAAATTGTAGAAGTTTTCTAGCTCAACCAAAATTATTCAAAAAAAAAATATTACTTGAGCAGAGTATTATACTTTGAAGTTCAAGTCACTTTTCCAGGCAAAACATTTACAATTTCTAAAAAAATCTTTGCAAATTTATCAAACATATAAATACAAAGGTGGACTCTCCTGGTTAATTAACCTGTTGTCAGTGTATTTGTATAACAGATATACTTAGTTGTTTATTATTTATACTTTTTATGTGCAATGTTTATTTGTATGTTTTTGTGTTTATTGTCTATCTTTGTACCATGTAAATTGGTTTTAAAGAAATAAAAAAAATCTGGCAAGAAGATCTTGATTTAAAATTGGACCCATGTGAAGATGTTGTAAATTGCTAATTCTCCAAAGCATTTTCATCCATCAAGTTGATATTAATTAGGCATGGTAACATAATTGTTATTAAACGAATGTATGATTTTAGTACTAGCCATAATTTAAAGATGACTGCAACTGCAGATCTTATTTTAACATTGGACCCTATGGGAAAATATTGTTTTTGCTAATTATTGAAAACTGTTTCAGATATCAAGTTAGTATTAACTAAACGGGGTAACATGATGTTCATCAAACAAATATATGATTTCAGTAACATTCATAAATCAAAGATGGCCACCACAGCAGATCTGAGTTTAGCATTGCACCATGTGGGAAAATATTGTAAATTGCTTATTCTTAGAAAGTGTTACATATAGTTGATAATAACTAATAGGTTAATATGATTGTCATTTACCAAATTTATATATTTGTACCAATTAGAAATCTAAAATGTCCATCACTAGAGAATACAGTTTAACTCTATTGAAACATCATGTAAATTGTTAAGTCTTGCAAACTGTTTTACAAATCAAATTGATATTAACTAGGCATTTTTAGATGACAGTCATAATTCATTGAGGCCGGTGGTTTGTTTTAGATTTACATCAGGGTGGCCATACTATTTTACACAGAGCATAGAACAGGGGAATGAGTGGTTAAATAAATATAGAATAATACATGTTAAAATCCGTATAGTATGCTGTATCAACCCGAGAGACCAATATCAGCCAGAGGGCCTTGGCCTAAGGGCTGATATGTTTGAATGATTGAAAGGAGCATGTGATACGAATCTTAACGTGTAATTTCGTGTATCATATGGTTCATCATATATTTCAATAGAAGAATACTTCATTCCAAAAATACTGTCAAAAATTGGAATCGGTTAGAGAAAATGTAATAAGGACAAAGACAAAGATTTGCTAGATTTTTTAAACAAAAAAATTTCATCCCCCAAAAAACAATTTTGGTTACGCCCACCAAAAAAATTGTTAACCCCCAATATTGTTTTTAATAAGAAAAGTCATATTGAAAAAAAAATGGAAAAAAAGGTATGATACAGGCATAGCGATGGGATAAAAGGATGTGAAAAAGGGTATGACGTCATAGTGTGAATTAATGGAATGAACGTAATGCACTGTATCACATATTAAAAATGTCTGTATTTACTACTAAACATATAATAAACGAAAATAATTGACACCCATATGTTAGTAAATGACAACAGGTGCTTTTAAAAAATGCATTTCATCTGGGACTAATATAATGGGGATTTGAAACTATTTAACAAACAAGTTTGATCAGCTTGGCTTCGACTATCGGCTGTATATTTTGAGTTACTCCACATAAGACTATTCTTAAAATTATGCTGGAAAGTTGATTTATCGCTTAATTAAAACATTAAATTTTCATTCACACAACAAAGATATCCTAATCATACCCCATGCAAACAAAGTTTGCTGGGTATATAGGAATCGCCCTGTCTGTCTGTTTGTCTGTCCGTCCGTCTGTCCACACCTCTTGTAACAGCAACTCCTCTTAAGCCACATGAAGGATTTTGATGAAACTTTACACAAAGGAAGGACACTATATGGAGATGTGCATGAAGAAATATAAGTATTGTCCGAAACCAGGAAGGGGAGATAATTTGACTTTGCGTAAGCGCAACTCCTCTTTAAACACTGGACGTATTTTGATGAAACTTGACAATAGAAGGACACTATATGGATGTGTGCATTAATGAATGTAATTATTGTCCGAAACCAGACAGGGGAGATAATTTGCCTTTGACTTTTCGTTGATTCCCTAAGCGCAATTCCTCTCAAACCACTTATAGGATTTTGATGAAACTTTAAACGAAGGAAGGACACTATATGGAGATATAATTATTGCCCGAAACTGGGAAGGGGGGGGGGGGTAATTTGACTAGTACTTTCGTTGATTTCTTCTGCAATGATTTTGGGGATTTGGACAATTTTTCAAAGAATTCAAGTCATATATATTGTGAAATCACTCTGGGGAGAGAAACTCTTTTCATTGTATTCCTCTCAAAAAATTGTTTTCATAATGTTGTAATGAAATTTCTCTAACACTTAAGATTTTTGTGTAAAAAGTCAAAGAGGTAAAGAAAAAAAAAGGTGAATTTTATTAGCGCACCTGGCCAAAGGCCATGTGAGCTTTTGTCATCACTCGGCGTCCAGCGTCCGGCCGTCCGTTAACTTTTATTGAAAGATCTTCTCCTCTAAAACAATGACAATTTTATATCTCTCATATATATTTACTATAAAGCGATTGTTGCAGCATAAGATACTTAGTATGTGAAATGAAAAAAAAAATATCGCAAATGTTAGAAATTTGATTTTTTTACCATGGCTGTGTCATCACACATCTTGTTTATTTGATGAGATGACAGTAAACACATTTACAGGGGAGACAATTTTTGTGAATTACTTCCCGACCTGATTATGGCCTTCTATACTCGATCAATATGGGCTTTAAGGGAGCGTAAAAGATAATATTGAACTCGGGGTAAACCCTCGTTCAATATTACTTTATTGTTCCGTTAAACCCCATATTCATCTCCATAATTGTATATTATTATATTTATACTTTTGTTCTATATTTAAAGTATAGAAATGTACCTACTCATAGATATATCAATAAAAATTGTTCCATTTGGAACTTGTTTCACAGATACTATTTTGGCTTACACTACCGTATCAATCTCGTGGAATTGCAATAATTTTATATAATGATATTTGCATGATTTGGAAAGAGTATAGAAATTATAATGAACATATGCATCACAATTAACAATTTTCAATATTTTGATTATCTAAAATAAATTAACATTATTGGTAAATGAAGGTAAAGATATTTTGAGATTTTGTACAAAAATATCCTTATTTCAAGTAATTAAAGCCGTATGTTTAATATGACTCATAGCATTTTGCGCCTTGAAACAGTATCCAGATCTCAGATCCAGATGCTTGTAATTGAGGTCGTCATGGTCATTCAGACTTTGAATTTTATGCCATGGATGTGTGTATTTAGAGAGATGTGTTGACTTCGAATATTCATTACATGTGAGTTATTATATTTAATATTTTTTGTGAAGAATTTTAAAATTTATATAAATAATATCAGTAATAGGTAAATACATTTACTAAAACAAGTAACAATTAAATTACAAAAAAGTATCCTGCAGATATGTTCCACATTTAAGATGGTCACCATTAGGGACATAGTTTATATTGGATTCCATTTAAAGTATGTGGTCTCTATAACGTCCCTTATCCAATACGGGACTATTGAGTCTTGTTCACTTCGGAAACAAATCTATCATTATACAAAAAAATCCTTGAGAGGGAATCCAGTTATCCGTCTTATTGGTATTTGTGGAGATCATTTTTGCCTTCAATTAAGAATGTAAACGAGAATTCCCATCTCAAAAGTCCCGTATTGGAACTAAACTTGGTCACAAAAGTCCTTGGGTGGCCCCATTCAAAATCTGTGTCTGCCTAGATTAAAAGGAGAACCCCTGTCCAAATGTTTTTCGAAAAGGAAACTCTTGAGTTTTGATTTCAGCAGTAATTGTATTCACCTCAATTATTAGGGGAATCACTGTCCAATTTTTGTATGAATGGTTGCCTGAAATGACTGGATAAGATACATCAAAGGTTTTTGTTACACATGTTATTTCATGAAACTGTAAGTACATTTTGAGAATTTAAACTGAATAGTTATAGTTCAGCTCTATCTTATCCTTAATTGGAGTATGTGCTCCAAAAGATGGAGGAACCTACTTGTACAAGACATGCATTTGAAAACAAGGTTATAAATGACATTTTCTAAACCATGAAATATTTTTAGAATTTAAACTGAATAGTGATAGTTCAGCTCTATTTTATCCTTAATTGGAGTATGTGCTCGAAAAGATGGAGGAACCTACTTTTACAAGACATGCATTTGAAAACAATGTTATTAATGACATAATTGGATCACTGACCTACATTTTATGCTTCAGTGACTCAGGTTTAAGCTGTGTGGGTTCATATACAGAGTAAGACATGGTTGCCCTTTCGGAGCATCTGATACTACTAATTTTATGAGACTTCACTCTGTAATTGCTTGAGTTTTGAGTGATATGTTTGTTATGTTCTCAAATATCAGAAACACATGAGTTATTTCACCTTCTGCTGTTGTATTTTTTGTCTCTAATTTGTTGTAATTCATTCATCATTTGCTTCTGTTTTGTACTGCTGGGAATTTTGAAAGTCTATTGAAATCTTAACTTAAGGAAGCAGCAATTTTAGCACATATCAGACAATGATGCCAGGTGAGCGATGCAGGCTCTCGAGAGCCTCTTGTTTTGTGTTCCTTTTAAAAACTATATGTGTGCTATATCTTAATATTTGTTATCACTGTTTAGTTTTTGAACAGAATACAATACTATTCAACTCCTTCAGGTTCTATACAGCCATTAGGGAACGAAATTCATTACATGCATATTTGTAAACCAAGTATAAATATTTCAACGTTCAAAATTTAGTATATATTCCAACGTTGTTGTGCCCGTTGAGCGATTCAGGCTATACAATGTATGAGAGCCTCTTTTTTTCACATTGTTCTCCGAAAGTAGTGTTGACAAGCCGTTGGCATTTCGTTGCTCAAGTTGGCATCCTGTTGGCATTTGGTTGATTACATGTATGTTAGAAAGTACATGTTGGGCCAACGTCGTGCCAACGGTTGTCAGTGACTTGGCACGATGAGCATACTGTCATTAGGTCAACGTCTTTTGCCAAAGCTGGCCCAACCAAACTGCCAACTAAAAACTAACGTTGGCCCAACCATTCATTGCTATCTGGGAAATGTCTTAAACCTTGCGAACCTCGTTACGCTTGCCGACGTTTTCCATTTCGCTCCCCTGGATCCACTCGTCATCTCTTGAGAAGTCATTTTTCGTAGCTTTTCATAGTAAAAACCCTCCATTCAGCAATATCAGTTAAGACAGCAACACCAACGCGCGACAAATCTTGATACTCATTGAATTTACCTGTGCAGTTAGTGCACAAGTAAATATTTAAAAAATTAATCGCTCCCAAAATGATAAATAAATACTCATGAAAATTGGTAGAACAATCAAATAATGAAAAATCTATCTATTTGCTAATAGGTGGCGAATGGGGAATTTAAATTATACAAAGTACAAAAATGTAAAGTGAAAAACCACTGTAAAGTTATTCTTAAAAGGCTAGAAACAAAATATACGATAGAAAGCCCATTCTGTATTAGTTCAGGTGAAAAAGAGGAATTTTGGAATTTAATCTTTTCCAGTATAAAATACAGTATCTTCTTTTTCTGAAGTCTTCTTATTCATAAAGAACTTTTCATTTCAACTAAAATTTCACAGTTTACATTTCATAGAATTATCGAACATGAATCTCTATTGTGGTAACAATTTAATTTTCAATTTTAATTTTCGCACTTAAAGTAACGATGACCTCCAATCTTATTTTATATTTTAAAAGTAAAGCATTTATATTTCAACACAGAATCTCTCAAAAAATTATATGAATTAAGGTACATAGACATTGTTGCACTGCGCAATTCAATCGCGCATTTAAAAAATAGAGTCGAAGTCGGGTATTTGATTGGTTTTCCTTTGTAACGTCATAATTGATAACAAAATACAGAAGTTACTGTTAATTTATTTTAATTGAGTAATGTGAAACGTCAAATTTTGTCTTATTTACCGCGAATTAACTCCTCTTCACTTCCCGTAAATAATGTTTATTATGAATCCGTGGTGACATATTTTTTTCATCTTCTGTTGCTATTGAGACTATGAATGATTGATTTACAAAAGTACAAAAATTCTCGCGGATAAAAGGTTCATTTCTGTTAAGTTAAACATTGTCATTCCATATTTTTCCTGTGCATTCTATATAAATTTAGGTGAAAAAAAATGGACAAAAATACAAACTTCGACCTTGATTCTAGAAAAAGCAAGCATTGTGACCTATACTTTTTATTGCGGATTTCAAGTGTGTAGGATGGTGTCTTCAATTTGGCTGATTTGTAACAAAATCTCATGGATGTAAATATTAGTGTCTATCTACCTTAAATACACTGCACACAATAAAAATGGTATAAACAAAATCACGTTGATGATTGCAACTCAGTTTCTACACAATTTAGTGACTTCTGTGGACACTTTCTGCTTGATTGATCCATTTACTTATTTTCACTGAGTTTTTATTTTAAAAAGCTAACAAATCATTATCTCTTGATATTCCATATAGAAATAACCTTGATGAATAGTAAGTCATTCATAGATAATTTAATTACCATATCCTAGATTTTAAGCCTCAATAAATATAGTTTGATGGTTTGTTACAACTATACAAGAACCCGTAAAACATTGTAAAAAACATTTTAAAACTACCCCATTCATTTAGCAATTCAATGACGATAAGCAATAAAAATATGTTTGACGATGGCAACCATGTCTAAATATGCAACATAAGCGACGTCACAACAATCTTCAAGCTGAAAAAGATGACGTCTTTCAATTTTGTCAAATACGTCAGTAAACTTATAGATGTTGTAACAACTCGATCACTAAATGTCATATTAGAATCAATTTAATTTATGTCCGCACTTGGCTAGTAGTCGAATTATAATGGGTGTCAATTATTTATTTTCCCACCTTTTTAACATGTTTAAAGGGAACATATAATTTTTCATAGGGACCTCTGTCTTCCGTCGCAATTTTTTTTCTGAGCCATTTCTCTTACATTTATAATCCGATTACAACTAAACTTTAGAGTATTGTAAACTACAATGCCTTGCTGTGCATGTTTTGATGTAAGAATGCTCGACTTTTTTTTACAGAAGTATGACCCTTAACTTAACCTTTTACTTAATAAAATACAATGGAATTTAATTTTGTGTGCTCCATTTTTTTTCTACTTCTTTAATCCAACATAAACCAAACTTACGATTGCTGCCTATTTGTTTGTATGTGATGTCATAATGCTCGACCCTTTTTCACAAAGTTATAGCTCTTTTTTACTAAAAATTTAGTCCTTTGTTGAATGTTATTTCTTTTGAATCTTTCCACCAACGGAAGATTGTTGACCCCAGTTCCTAGTTTTCCATACTGTCCACGTCTGCGTCCGCATTTGGGTGTATATCTTTGTTAATATTCATGATTAGGTCATCAAACTTTGCATGCAGTTGCAGTTTGGGTTTACGCACAGCCTTCACAAAGTTAAGTCTCTTTGACTTACATTTTCCGTTTGATTGCTACCATTCCAATTTAAATCCAACTGCATGTCGGCGTCAGTGTATTGTTTACGTTTGTCGGTTGTCGTATTTGTGTTTTTCCTATGTAGTTCCCTAGCAGATTGAGGCGTGTAATTATAATTTTCAGCCATTGTAGGTGTTTCCTGTTGTCTATTTTGTTTCATATATAGTAGGATAATCTAACCTTGCAACTTCGTGCATCTCTGATGTTAGTTCATCATCCAGGCGGAATACGTTCACTTTGACATTTATATCATTTATTTATTCGACTGAAAGACTTCCATTTAAGTTAACGAGCTCAGATTACAAACACTATACATAGTAGGATCATCTAACCTTGCATGTTCATGCATCTTTGATGGTAGTGCATTATCCAAGGGAAATAAATTAACTTTGATATATATTTTTCGCTTGAACGACTTAAATCCAAGGTTACGAGTTCAGATTCGAGTCATTATACATGGTAGGATCATATTACCTTGCATATAAATACATGGTCTGTCAGCATCCAGGCAATATCAGGCCATTTTAATTATTTTTTTTCTGCTTGAAAGACTTTCATAGAAGTCCAGATGAGCTAAGATATCACTTACTATACATGGTAGGATAATCTACTCTTGCATAGACATGTATCTCTGCTGCTACGGTAGAATCTAAGCAGAATTAGGTTCCATTGACCTGAGTTTCGCTTTATAGACCTCTATTCAAGTGTATGAACGAGTTCATGTTTCAGTCTTTGTACATTGTATGATTATCCAACCAAACACATGGATGTATCTCAGATTTAAGTTGAGCATGAAGGCAAAATTATTTTCCGCTTGATCGTCTTACATTCAAGTTTATGGACCAGTTCAGATATCAGTCACTTATAATGGTTGATTCATCCTTGCATGTGCATGCTTCGCTGCTGGTAGGTCAGCATTCAAGCATCATTAAGTCTTACATTCAAGTTAATTGATTGATTCAGATTTTGATCATAGTACATGGTAGAATCTTCTTACCTTGCATGTGCATGCATTTCTGATGGTAAGATCAGTATCAGACAAATTGAGGTCACTGTGATTTATATTTTCGGCTTGGTCGACTTAAATTAACGTTTACGAATGAGCTCAAATCTCGTTGGTTAACATCCAGGCAAAAATTGGTAGTAATGATATTGTGCTATGACGTGACGGACTTCATTATCGTTGATTACTTATGTTTCTTTGAATGCTTTACAGTATTTTTCACAAAGTTATAGTAAGTGAGAACCGAACCAATCCAAGGACAATGGCAACATTGGAAACAACGAAGAAACAGAGACACAACATGAGTACGGCACACAAAAGAAAAATGAAGACACAAACACACACACACAACGATGAACAATACGGATCCAATAAAAACCATGGGTAAGATCTAGTGCATCGGTATAGTAAGCATCTCCTGCTTCTTATATAAGACACCCGCTTTATTATGTATTGGTTTTGAAGAGAAATTCGTTTTTGGTAAAAAAAACTTACTTCTAGTTTCGTTTATTTTATCTTTCGCTAGGCATAGCTACAATATGGGTAAAATACTGACGAAAATTATGGGCACCCATATGTGAATCTCCAAAACACACACGGCGGCCATGACTTGCGTTACTTTTAACATGTTCAAAGACCTGTTATGAACATTCCTTTTGTTATTCAAGACATTTTAATTCTTGTAAATACCTTGGACTATTGCATCTGTCTTTCGTCTTCGCCTTCGATTTCGAAGCAATTTAACTGATAATTTACCTAAATTTGTTTACTAATTCCTAATAATTTAACTCGAATTATCAAATTCTACTTATTAATTTATTATCCATATTTATATGGCATTTGTTTTACTTTGACCTTCTGTTATGTTTAACCTAAATATGAGATAAATTGAAACAATTTTTATGTAGAAAATAAAAAAAAA
>MJUU01010875.1:128673-144275 GCA_002080025.1 Modiolus philippinarum
AAAAAAGTTAAAAGGGAAAATAGAATTTGTCAACATTGTGATATGAGCACTGTTGATGATGAAATACATTTCTTTTTTTATTGTAAACAAAATATTAATCCACGGAAGGAATTTTTAGAAAATGTTTTAAATATATATCAAAATTTTGATTCTTATGATAAATTAAACAAATTAATTCTATGTCTGACATGCACCAAAATTATGCAGTATACCGTTCCATTCATAAAAAAGTCGTGGTCACTGAGGGGAGTGAACTCAAGCACTGCATAATATTTTGTTGTTGCTTTGTATGTATGTTATCGTTTGTATTATGTATTGTATATATGCCTTCAGCCCTTTGGGGAATAATTGTGCATTTATTTGAATAAAAAATTACTATTAAATCTCAATTGCTCACTTCTATAGAATATTCATGCACATGATGCACTGTCCATTAAACTTGATAGTCGCTTGTTGATAAAAATTCACATGTTTTTATATGATGGTATTAAACATTTCAGGGATTTAATTTATTGCTTTATATCTGTGAGATACACCTATAGATTGAAATTAGATCTATTTTCCTTGACCCTGATAAAAGTTGAAAGTGGCATAGAAATGAAATATCCCGAAAACTTTTGATTTACAATTCAATTCATGGGAATGTGATCTACTACATTGTACTAGTAGATCTGTTCAAAATTGTTTGGGGTTGTCAAAACACAGGAAGTTTGTTGGTATAAAGCACAGTGGCTAGGCTTGTTAAATGTTAAGATGACACTATAAATACAAGTTGTATTTATATAGTATTATTTTAACATTTAATGAGCCTAGCCACTGTGGAATAAAGCACAGCATATATTTTATTTTTATTTGCAAACAAAATGAACATGGCCAAATAAAACTAGTTTAACCCCGCAGCAGCAGGTTTGCACCTGTCCTAAGTCAGGAAATTTATTAAGCCTTTGTGTGTCTTGTCTGCTTTCTAGTTAGTACACTTTATGTCCATGGGAGTCTAGGATGATGTTTATTTCTCTGAACTTGATTACTCTTTATTTAGGGGCCAGCTCCTACCTACCGTTGGGTGTGGGGTTTCCTCACCGTTCATTGCAGATCTTATGGTGGCTTTGAGTTGTTATTACTCCCCTTTGGGTCGTTGTCTCTTTGACACATTCCCTGTTTCCCTTCTTTTTCCTATTACATTTTTGTATAGCATTAAAATTTGAAATACTGGACAACTTCACAAATATAGTGCAGAAGTAATGAAAATGTTATCATGGTTATAGAGTTACAAAAACACATATACATGATATAACAAATGACAAGTCTGTTACATTTTGACATGCTGCTGCTTCATGTATAAGTGATATGATAATGCATATGTACATTTTGTGCACAGCAATTTTACCTCTTTATGGTCACCTGGTGGTCAGTTTTCTGAGGGACCCTTACAGACAGTTTTAATTGCTCATGTAATAGACCATATCCGAGTTCTGGTATTCAGATTCACCAGTTTTTGTTTGTCCGCCCTACGTCACAAACGTGTCTGCCCCATGTGACCAACTTCATGACGTGTTAGGGTCTATGACGTGACGTTTTCTATACTGTGACGTATTTCAAAGTAGTGTGGTAAATCCTAATACCACACTGAGGTCGGATATGGTCTATTTATTAAGACTTGTACGCATAAAAATATTCCTAAGAGTGCTTTAAGAACTTTGATTTATTTTTCAGATTTCCTAATGAGTGATGCCAGTAGATGAAACACAGACCCATAGGCAATGTTTTGGGCAAAATTTTGACTTTTTACAGACGAAATACAACAGTAATTTTGGTAAACAGCCATGGTAGTAACCATCATAAAAATTCTGTCAAAATTAAGTAATAATCAAGATGGAAGAGAAAAATAGTTCAAAACAGATTACTAGTAAGTCATTCTGCAGTAATGATGTGGAAGCAATGAAAGAAATATATAGCACTGAACAACGTACAAATTTAATTAATGACACAAACACCAGCATAACAAACAGTATCAGCACAAACATAACCAACAATACAAACACTGGCATTGCATCTGTGAACAACAACAATATGACTTGTGTGAACACCAGTATAACTTCTGTGCACAACAAAATGACTTGTGTGAACACCAGCGTAACATCTATGAACAACATGACTTCTGTAAGCATGAGCAAAACATCTATGAACAACAGTTATACTCCAAAAGACACCAGCATAACTGCTATGAACAGTATGACTTCTGTAAACAATAGCACAACTTCTGTGAACAATTGCACAACTTCTGTGAACAGTAGTACAACTTCTATGAACAGCATTACCTCTGTTAACAATAGCACTTCTTTAAATGAAGGCTTAACCACAATGAAGGAGAGCATATCTTTAACATGTTTAAACAACAGTAAAACCTCCAAGAACACTGTGAAGAAAGTGAAAGCAAAAAAGAAATTGTCAAAGGATGATTCTCAGGATGAAGAACCTAAAGCGGACATTTTCCAATGTGGAATTTGCTCGAAAGTATTTAAAACTAAGAAATATTTGAAATGTCATCTCAAAACCCACACAGGGAAGAAGGAATTTAAATGTGAAATCTGTGATAGGTACTTTTTAAGGAGAGCTCAGTTACGTAAACATCATAATAATGTACACAATGAAGATAGAGAGAAGTTTTACTGTGAGATCTGTAACCAAGGTTACAGCAGTAAGAGTTATTTAAAGGCTCATCTGAGGATACATAGCGGAGAACGCCCATATAAGTGCGAAATCTGTCCAAAAAGCTTCACACTTTTAGAAACTTTAAAAGAACATGTACGAATCCACACAGGGGAAAAATTAAGTAAATGTTCGATTTGTAATAAGGAATTTAGTGACCATCGCAGACTTCGCTTGCACATGAAAATTCACAAAGGCGATAAAAAATATAAATGTGAAATCTGCAACAAGGGTTTTATTTTTAGATCAAGTCTCAAAACTCATGTTCTGATACATAATGATGAAAGACAATTTTCATGTAAAACTTGTTCGAAATCTTTCAAAACAAAGAACCAGTTGAGAAATCATGAGATAATACATGACGCTGAAAAGGAGTATAGATGTGATGTCTGCGGTCAGGACTTCTTACGGAAAGCATGCTTAGATAGACATAGCAGAATACATACTGGTGAAAAACCATATCAGTGTAAAGAGTGTAACAAGGAATTTTCCAGCAATACACATTTACGCAGACATGAGAGAATACACACTGGAGTTCGTCCATTTTCTTGCGAGATATGCGGTAAATCTTTTGCAGAAAATTGTAAACTTCAAGAACATTTCTTAACTCATACATTAACAGGTGCAAAACCTTTTAAATGTCAAATTTGTGGAAAAGAACTTCTAACAAAAGTAACTTTACAAAAGCACTCGAAACTTCACACGGAGACAGATAATGTAAAAGAATTTGAGTGTAGCGAGTGTCATAAAAAATTCAAACGTGAAGTCGATCTGGAGATTCATTTTAGAATTCACTCTGGTGTAAGACCATACAAATGCGATTTATGTGACAAGCGTTTCATACAGAAAGGTCATTTGCAAGTTCATTTACAATCACACTCCGATGTTAAGCGATTTAAATGTGAAATATGCAATCAAGGTTATCGAACCAATGAAAGTCTACAGACTCATTTAAAAAGGCATCAAGGAGAAAAACAGTATGTCTGCAAAATGTGCGATAAAAAATTTGTCGCTAAATGTGAACTTGTTCAGCATATTAGAACACACACAGATGACAAGCCATATCAGTGTGACCTTTGCCAGAAAACGTTTCGATCTAATCATTCTCTTCAACAGCACTTGAGATCACATCGCGGAGAAAAGGAATGTAAATGTTCAGTATGTGGAAAAGAATTTAGTCAAAAAGGTTATCTTGTTCTTCACATGAAAGTGCATGAGAATATAAAACCATTCTGGTGTGAGATGTGTGGCAAAAGATTCAATTTCAAGATTCGTCTACAGAAACATATGGAAATGCATCTTGGGATAAAGCCTTATAATTGTACAAAGTGTGGTAAAGGTTATTCACGAAAAGAATACTTGACAACCCATATGCAGACTCATGAAACTTCTGATAAGGAAAAAGAAAATGGTAACAATGGCACAACTACACAAGCTATCTTAGAACCGAATAAAACAATAAATGATACTTTAAGTACTGGTGCTAACTTAATGGATGGTAGCATAAGCGAAAAAAGTAAATTGAACACTGATACAACAGAAGTGACAATAAACTCGTCGATAGTTTCAGAACACATTGAGCAAGTTCTAAATTCTGTTATTTCTGGATCTCATCAAAAGGAACAGTCAGAAGAAAATAAGAAAATAAAGCAAAAACCACAGAAGAAATTAAAACCATTGAAAATTAAAATTACTGGAAAGAGTGGCAAAGAAAGGTTAAAATCAAGTCCAATAGAGGAATTGAAATTTAAAATTGTCAAAAAACACAGCAAAAAGTCAAATAGTGAGAAAACATCAAAACACAAGAAAAGTAAAAAATCAAGACCAGAAATTTTAACATTGAGTGAAGAATTAGAGAGATATGAGAAAGAATCTAATTCTGTTGAATCCGAGTCATTATCAGCAACATCTGTGACAATGCAAAGAGACAAAAATTTTGTATATCATGAAACAATTTTAAATAATGTTGAAAAACCACAGCCAGAATCTGAATTGTTAAAGATAGTTGAAAGTTTACAACCTGATGGCGATGAGGTAAATATTAAAGTGGAAATTGCTGAAAACACTGATGGGATAGCCATGGAAGTCTCTGATGAACAAGCAACTTTCACTGTTTCTGTCAAGGGAGACAACTTAACAGTAAATGACAAAATTGGAAATTTAGATCAAATGATGGGTACCGCTGAGGAGGTTCAAAGTTCAGTAAAAATAAAAGAAAATTCTATAAGTTTGAATGGACAAATTGACAAGGACCATGATAGTATGGAAATTAATGACAATGAAACAATCAATCTTGTAAAAAGGGGAAACAACTCTGTAATTTCACATCAACAAACTGAAATAACACGAAACATGGAATCTGACGTACATAGTGAAGGAAAAATTGTTAAATTCAAAGAAGAAATTGATGAAGGATATGACGAGATGGATATCTATGATAAATCGTCATTATCTGTTACAGAAAGGGGAGATAATCATGAGCAAGATTATTGCACTAATTCAAATGATACATCACATAATAAAATTCAACATGAGATAAACCACATAAAATTAGAGAAACCAGATTATGAAGAACAAATAAATAAACGGCAGGGAGATTTTTCGTCTGAACTGAATGCATTCCACACTTGGTCCAATGTTCAATTGAAAAAAAAGTCATGAATTTCTAGTCACTGAGAATGAAAGTTATTAATATATGATGTTGTTAAATTTTTACATTGATTAATTTATTATATTTTTTTTGTATTTGTGTAACTAAACAAACTTGCATTTTATAAAAATGTTGTCATTCAAAAGTGTTATTTTATAATTAGAGCATTTTTAAACTTACAAAATGAACATTGATTTTTTATAGGACTCTTTTTTTTTTGTAGTCTTTTACAAATATTTCAGTTTATGGTCTTCCAAATGTATTGACTTGATCTGCACTTAAGAGATGTAAGTTGCCAAACTGGCCATATGCATAAACTAAAATCTACAGTACAATGCAAATTCTATATTTTGTTATTTGTAAATTTTGTATTTCAGTACAAAGGTATGAATATATAGTGTCCATTTTTTGTGTCATTACATTAAAATGCAAACATAAACTTGTAAGTTGATTTAATAAAATCAAGCGTTTTTGCTTTGTTTTTTGGTTTTGTTTGTTTGTTGTTTTTTTTTTTGGTGAATTTTCTTGGAAAAATTAATAAACATTAAGACATTTTGAATTTTTCTGGATTCTTCGATTTTTTATGATGTTCATGCAGACAATGATCATACCTGCCAATTTTAAAAAAGGATATGTGACACAACTGTACGTACCATATACCGTAACCAATAAAAGGGGTTCAAATCCACAGTCATGTTGTTTTTAGTATCTTCATAACATTAAACTGTCTTGCAATAAACCAATCACAAATTTATGTTAAGCAGAGAATAACAGACATATCAAAAGCTGCCTGACCAAAGGACAAATCAGGCAAAATTTGAGCTGGTCTGGCAAAAATTATTAGTCAGCAGGACCGAATGTCAGGTAAAAAATTAACATTTCCTATATGCGATGAAACTGTAGGTCCTGTAAATTTATCTTCGGTCTGGCAGCTTTTCCTTATTTGCCTGATCGAATATCCTGCAAGGCTCTGAACTTTTCAATTTGCCTGGAATAAAAAAATGCTCTCATACATGTAGAGGAAAACCCCAACAAATATGGATAGTTTGCAGGTACGGGTCTGAATGATTAACTTGGAAACTAAAATAAAGATTTCATAATAATTGTTACCTAATTTCACAAACTTTCACAAACTTTGTACTTTTTATTTATGCAAAGAAATTGTGTAAAGAATAAAGGGGTAAATCCACTCACATTGTAATATATTTTCAATAGGTGAGAAATGGACAAAATATTACCAGGGTAGGATACAGTAACATAGCAATTAGATGTTTGCAGTGGTAGCATTTTATAAGATGTTAGGCATGTTAGGTAATATGTGTTTTTAGCTCAAATGGTTGCCAGGCTTGGTCGGCTGAAGCTGTGGAGTTGATCTATTAAAAAAAATAGAAATTTTGTATACAGTATGTTGTAACATTTTAGACTTGCTTTATCAAAGCATCTATACTAATCAAGAATATGCACAGTTTTCAAAACCTAAAGCCTGTGTTGCAAGTAGGAAACTAAGATTCCACTTTTGGTATCTATTTGCCTCCATCTGCCATCTGTCGGGCATTAGCTTTTCATTTCTGAAACTACTGTTTAACATGGGACCCTTTTGGAAAATTCTTCACTGAAATTGCTGAGCTAATAGGAACCAAACATGAAAGCAAAAGTTTATGAGTTGACCCCTACAGAAAAATAGTTTTTCGGGTTTGCACCTAATCAAGGTGGCTTCCAGTCAACATAATTATACCCCTGCAAGCAAAGTTTGGGGGTATATATGAATCACCCTGTCCGTCTGTTCGTCCCTTCGTCATCTGTCTGTCCATGTACCTTGTCAGCGTATGTTCTCCTAAATGGCTGCTTGGATATTGATGAAATGCTACATAGTTGTAGTACACCACCTGAAGATGTGTATGAAGTAATATGGTTGCTGCCAGAAATTTTGAAGGGGAGATTATTTGTCTTTGAATATTTTCTGAAAAAACCAGGGAGGGAACCTTGTCAGTGCATGTTCTCCTAAACGGCTGCTTGGATTTTTATGAAATGTTACACAGTTGCAGTACACCACCTGAAGATGTGCATGAAGTAATATGGTTGCTTCCCAAAATTTTGAAGGGGAGATAATTTGTCTTTGAATATTTTTTGCAAAAAGGGAGAGGGAACCTTGTCAGCACATATTCTCCTAAATGGCTGCTTGGATTTTCATGAAATGTTACACCTCTGTAGTCACCATCTGAAGATGTGCATGAAGTTATATAGTTGCTGCCAAAATTTTGAAGGGGAGATAATTTGTCTTTGAATATTATCTGGAAAGGGGGGAGGGAAACTTGTCAACACATGTTCTCCTAAATGGCTGCTTGGATTTCTATGAAATGTTACACAGCTGAAGTACACCACCTGGAGATGTGCATGAAGGTATATGGTTGCTGTCTAAAATTTCAATGGGGAAATAATTCATCTTTGAATATTTCCTGGAGAAAAGGAGGGACAAACCTTGTCAGCGCGTGTCCTCTTAAACGGGTAAAATATTGTACAGTTGTTGTATACCATTTGAAGATGTGCATGAAGAAATAGGGTTGCTTTCTGAAATTTTGAAGGGGGGATAATTTGTCTTTGAATTTTTTCTGGAAAAAAGGGGGAGGTATATCATTATGTCCATACTGGTATGTGTCCTCATTTGTACTGTCCACAACTGTATTGTGTCCACACACACTTAAATTTACACTTGCCATATTGATTCAGGGTTCAATTAGCAGGGGGTTTAACTGGCTGTCATTCAGCCACAGCTCTAGTTTAACATTAGACCTTATGGGAAACACATTCAGAGATCTCTGAAACTGCTGGGCTAATTTGAACCATCCATTGGCATTAGGTGGTTTCTTTCAGAAACGTTAGGTTAGTTGCTTATCCACAACAGCCAGAAGCTGGGAAATATAGTATATCCTTCCAGAACAAGTGGATTACGATATTTCTCCAGTTTGAGATAGTTAAATTTGTGATTTTCAACATGCAAGCTTTAGCAAGCATGTTTAAATTAGAAATTAAACTATCGAGAATGGAGATATATCGTAATCCACGAGCAAATGGAAGGATATATTGTTTCTCCAATGACTTTTACTGTATTTCAGGTGCATATTCAATGGTTCAGCACGCGGTTGTCAACGTTTGCCGCGCTATCTGAAAGCGTGGTAACAATGACGTCACAATAGACTTTATGAATGAAATGAAACGTTGCGAGAAACATCACGCAGAAATTTAACCAACGTGTGGATTAAAAATAATACTTATTTTTAACCAACTGTGTTAACACGCTAAGAATTGGAGAACACAGTTTAATACTCCCCTAGAATTATTGGGTATTTGATGCTCTCCTAGAGCCAAGTGAGCAATACAGGCTTTTGTGAGCTTCTTATTAGTCGTAATATTCTCAGTAGTCACAATTTCATAGAAAATTTCAAGTATTTCTATGGATGTTGGATTTACTTGCAGATATTTTTATTTCCCTGCAGTTAGTTCTGAATGAAGATAGCCACCAGCTTGGCACATAAACTAAGGAATGAACAAAGAGTGGAAAACATTAAAAATCTATTTGCTCAATTCAAACCTATGTCAACACAAAATTGTTTCTGCTAAGAATTAGTAATTCATTCAATTATGCTTTCAGAATGGAACAAAACTTGTAAATATTTTGTCCCACAGAGCCTGCGGGTCCACTATTCGGGAAAATATATAACTTTTAGCATTTAAGACGGTCATGGCTGAACTAATGACCGGAGCTGGTTGTTAAGTTGCGATGTGTAATAATAATTTTCAACATACAAGTCATTTAGTCATAATTAAAAGTATCTAGATTATGTATAAACTAGTGGTTGTTGCATGTAGTTTTATTTATTTAATTGTGGTTGTTTCATGTAATTTTATTTATTTAATTTTTGTAATTTTTGTAATATATGTTATTTACTCATTTCTACGTATTGAAAAGATATTCTGTATCATAACTGTAAGCAGTTATATCTCTTACACAAAATGTTTAAGATGTACATATTGAGGAGCTTTGTTTGGATAAACTTGTCTGTAAGTCTGTTAGACAGTGTTTTGTTCCTTCCAACAAGAGGCTCTTAAGAATCTGTATTGCTCACCTGGGACATGGCTGACACATACAGTCAAAATAATCTCAATGTTTAAGGGTCTCATTTTTAAGTTTATATATAGAACTTAATGTTATATATCCAAATTAAACTATGTTCCCCATTGGCAGCTATTTTTGATTGGATGCAGACCAACTGTCACCTTTCTTGAAAAAACCATCTAAGGACCATTGTGCCTCACTTTGGTTCCTATTGGCCTAATATTTTCAGAGGAGAAGATCTTAAATGATTTCCCATGTGGACCAACATTAAACTAAGTTCCCGTAGGGCAGCCATCTTGAATGTGATGCTGACTTGCCAGACAAAAGGGGCCAACTAAGAACTATTATGACGAAGATTGATTCCAATTGGCCAAGTAGTTTCAGATGGGAAGATCTTCAAATACATTTGCCCATAGGGTCCAAGATGGGAATTTTTCAAATACATTTGCCCATAGAGTCCAATATGTTAAACTATGTTAACCACTGGCGGCCATCTTGGATGTTATGCCAACTTGCCGGACAATTTTTTGAAAGGGGCCAACTTATGACTTTTGTGACAAAGTTACATTTCAATTGGCCAAGTAGTTTCAGTGGAGAAGATCGTTAAATACATTTCCCCATAGGGTCCAATGTTAAACTATGTTCCCAGCTGGCCACCATCTTGGATGCTATGTGGACATGCCGGACACATTTTAAGAAGGGGACCAACTATGGACCATTGTGACCAAGTATGATTCCAATTGGCCATATGCTTTCAGAGGAGAAGATCTTTGACTATGTTTCCCCATAGGGTTAAAACCAAGTTCCCGGCTGGCATCATCTTGGAAATGATGTAGACTTGCAGAACACATTTTTAAAAAGGGGACTCCTAAGGACCATTTTGACCAAGTATGTTTCCAATTGACCCTGCATTTGCAGAGGAGAAGATTTTTGCATATATGATCCAATTTGTGATAAAGTTCCCAGCTGGCTCCAATCCTAGATGACATGCTGACTTGCCAGACACATTTTATAAAGGGGACCACCAAAGGACTATTGTGACTAAGTTTGGTTCAAATTTGCCCAAGGGTTTCAGAGATGAAAATCTTTAAATACTTTCCCAAATGGTCCAATGTTAAAAACATGTTCCCAGCTGGCAGCCATCTTGGATATGCTATGGACTTGCTGGAAACATTTTTTAAAAGGAGCCTCCTAAGGACCATTGTTACCAAGTTTGGTTCCAGTAGTTTCAGAGGAAAAGATCTTCAAATATAGGGTCCAATTTTAGACAAAGATCCCGCTGGTGGCCATCTTGGATGGCCTACAGACTTGCCGGACACAATTCTAAAATGGGACCAACCAAGGACTAATGTGGCCAAGTTTGGTTCCAATTGGCCCAGTAGTTTCAGAGAAGAAGATCTTTGAATGCTTTCCAATAGGGTCCAATGTTAAAACCATGTTCTCGGCTGGCAGCCATCTTGGATATGCTATGGACTTGCCAGACAAATTTTTTGAAAGGGGCCACCTTAGGACAATTGTGACAAAGTCTGGTTCAAATAGACCCAGTAGTTTCAGAGGAGAAAATCTTTGAATATAGGGTCCAATTTTCGACAAAGATCCTGCTGGCGGCCATCTTGGATGGTGTACGGACTTGTGAGACACATTTTATAAAGCGGACCACCCAAGGACTATTGTGACCAAGTTTGGTTCAAATTGGCACAACGGTTTGGATATGAAATGGACTTTCCGGACACATTTTTTAAAAGGGGCCCCCTGAGGACCATTGTGACCAAGTATTGTTCCAATTAATAGGCCCATTAGTTTCAGAGGGGGAGATCTTTGAATATGGTCCAATTTTCAACAAAGATCCCACTGGCGGCCATCTTGGATGGCATGCAGACTTTCTGGACACTTTTTTTAAAGGGGACCACCCAAGGACTATTGTGACCAAGTTTGGTTCCAATTGGCAAGCGGTTTTAGAGAAGAAGATGTTTGAATGAAAAGTTTATGACGGACAGATGATGGACACCAAGTGATGGCAAAAGCTCACCCTGGCATAGCCAGATGAGCTAAAAATTCAATTTCGGGATCATAGGATTTAGCGATTTTGGAGTTATTCCCCCTTAAAAATTTTTTTAAAAATGTGGCAGGGTATCATGTAATGCATTATTACTATTTTTATTTTCTATTTATTTTTTTTTGGGGGGGGGGAAGAGGGGAGTCTTTTTGCAGAATGAATCTCTATGTATTTTTATCTCTTTTAATGTAACCCTTTCATTATTGTGATAATATTTCCTAATGTTTTTTTATGTTTTAATTATTAATAATTATATATATACAGTGTGTACTGAAAATTTAAACATAACCTTATGCCTTTACTGGTCGTTTTACGGCATAATATTGTCTACAGGTATCTCCATCTCACCAAAATGCTAATATTTCCCTCAGTTCTTCACAAAAAATTAAGAAATTTTCTGAAAAATGGATTTAGTATTGCTATGCCAAAATGATAAACACAAAATATATGTTTATTTGTTTATATCAAGTCATAAATCATACTGTACTTGGAATTAACAAGTCAATATACTTATGGTGAATATCTCTCCATATTTAATATTTATTTATTACAAATGTATTATAATGTTGGATGTTGTTAATTAAAAAAAACTTTGTAAACAATATTGTTTTTATTTATCAGAACCCTGTCAAAGCAAGTAACAATGGATCAATAGTTTAGAAAAGAAATGATAAAAACTTGAAACTTTTAACTACTGTAAATTTATTGACATCAGTCATCTTTTTTCACCCAAAATGTGGTGCCTTTCTAAAATTTTGCTTGACTAGTGCAAGTCATATCCAAGATGGCTACCAGTAAGAAACATAACTTAACATTGTATATCAGAAAAGAATTCACAGATCTTCTCTGAAACTAGGTAAAACAATATGAAGTTGGTCACAGTTTCCGATGGATGTTAAAAAATTGTGGTTCTAGATGCCTTCAAGATGGGTTTAACACCTTTCAACTATAATTTTACCAAAGCCCAGTCTCCCTAGACTCCCATTTTGTCATATCCAAGATGGCTACCAGTAAGAAACATAACTTACCATTGTATATCAGAAAAGCATTCACAGATCTTCTCAGAAACTAGGTAAAACAATATGAAGTTGGTCACAGTTTCCGATGGATGTTAAAAAAATTGTGGTTCTAGATGCCTTCAAGATGGGTTTAACACCCTTCAACTATAATTTCACCAAAACTCAGTCTCCCTTAGACTCCCATTTTAAGTTTTTGCATGTTTCAACATTTGTGGAAATTTTTCAAAATTTCAAATGAAGTGAAGTGTTTCTCAGCTTGAAAAGTCCTCTTTCAACAATATCTTATGAAATAGTCCTTGGGTAGTCCCCTTTAAAGTTTGTGATTTTTCCGTTCGTACCTCATCCAAGATGGCTGCCAGCGTGGAGCACAGTTTAACATAGGGATCCTATCGGAAATGCATTCAAATGTCTTCTCCTCTAAACCCACTGAGCCAATTGGAACCAAACTTGGTTACAATAGTCTTTAGATATTTCCCTTCAAATTTTGTGATTTTTATGGTCATACCTCATTCAAGATGGCCACCAGCAGGGAACATAGTTTAACATAGGGACTCTATGGGAAATGCATTCAAATGTCTTCCCCTCTGAACCTACTGAGCCAATTGGAACCAAACTTGGTTACATTTGTCTTTGGGTGATCCCTTCCAAAGTTTGTGATTTTTAGTTTGTACCTCATCCAAGAATGAAAATGTAACATCTGGTGAACTGATTTATAGTATGAATGGGTGGTCTATTGGTGACAATGAATAAAACCAGTCACCAGGTGAGCGATACAGGCTCATGTGAGCCTCTAGTTTCATATTTCCCACTTTTTGAAAATAAGCAGTATTTCCCAGGACGGTGGGAATTACCGTCACTGGTATTTCCTGGCTAACCCTGCATCTTCAGATCGTGTACTACAGTTTTGTAATATTTCATCAAAATCAAAGCAGTTGTTTAGAACATGCATCGACGAGGTTTATCCCCCTCTTTTTACCAGATAATATTCAAGGAATAATTATCTCCCATCAACCATATTACTTCATGATCTTCAGAGGGTGTACTACAACTGTGTAACATTTCATCAAATCAAACCAGCTGTTAAGATCATGTCGTGACAAGGTACGTGGAAGGACAGACAGGGCGATTCCTATATACCCCAAACTTTGTTTGCGGGGATATAACAAGTGCAATATGGAACCTCGAACTAAAGTCACAAACACATTTTCAAATGATTGTGATTTGTAGTTGCTGAGAAATGACAGTATTTGTTGAAAATATTTCAAGTGACAGTAAACAGGAAGTAGATGTCTGCCACACCTGAGTTTCACAGTTACACAGTTGTAGTACACACTCTGAAGATGTACATGAAGTAATATGGTTGATGTTCGAAACTTTTGAAGGGGAGATGATTATTCTTTGAATATTATCTAGCAAAACATTCAAACAACAGCAGTAGAATACCGAAGGAACAAAGGAGTGGAATTTACAAAAAATCGAAGTCCAAAGATAGGCCAAAACGAGGACACGGATAACAATGACGTTAGACACAGAAAACAATGACGTTAGACAGATACAAAGCACAGAAATAGAAATCACAACATTAAAAAAAAAGGCACTCACGGTGTGAACTCCAGTGAAACTGAGAGTGACATCAGGTGCTCCGGAAGGGTAAGCATGTCCTGTCCTGTTAACAGCACCAGTCACACTGTAAGTGACGGTCAATCTAGGAAAATGTCAAAATCAGTAGTCAAATCCGGGAAGACGTGAATCTAGCTGAAAATGTCCACTTTCATTTGGGATACTTGTACTGACACGTCATATCTTTCACTTTTGTTCTACTGACGGTCATAGAATTTCTTGAGGGATGAAATTAACACGGGTTGAACAAATCCCTGACTTGGCAGCTTTTGGGACAGTGTTTTTGCTCTGGTCAAAAAATCACTGTACAAACTACACACTCGACAGTAACGAATCAACTGTGAAATGTACACTCCATAGGCTGGAGAGGTAGGTATATTGCTGGCGGCATGTTTTTTTTGCGGGTCGAAACGAAATGAGCATTCTTTGTTAAGGACCTTTAGTACATCATTCCTGTTAAGTTTGGTTGAATTTACTTCAATCGTTTTAGAGGAGAAGATGAAAATGTGATTTTTCCCATAGAGTCCAATGTTAAACCTAAGTTCCGCGCTGGTGGCCATGTTTTTTTGTCAGATCAGAAAGTGATGAAGCAAATTCAACCAAACTTTACAGGAATGATGTGTGGAAGGTCCTTAACTAAGATTGCTCATTTCATTCTGATCCGATAAAAAACATCACCGCCAGCTTGGAACATAGTTTAACATTGGACCTTATGAGAATATCATATTTTCATCTTCTCCTCTGAAACCAATGTAGCAAATTCAACTAAACTTTTTCAGGAATTATGTACTAAAGGTCCCTTACAAAGATTGCTCATTTTGTTATGATCTGATAAAAAACATTTCTGCCGGCGTGGAACTTAGGTTTAACATTGGACCCTACGGGGGAAAATCATATATTCATCTTCTCCTCTGAAACTAATTAAGCAAATTTAACCAAACTTTACATGAATGGTGTATAAAAGGTTCTCAACAAAGATTGCTCATTTCGTTTCGATCTGATAAAAAACATGGTTGCCACCACAGAATACATTTTTTTTTTGTATAGTTTAACATTGGACCTTATGGGCAAAATCACATTTTCATCTTTTACTTTGAAACCACTGAAGCAAGTTCAACCAAACTTAACAGGAATGATATATTAAAGGACTTTTGCAAAGACTGCTAATTTTGTTCCCATCTGATAAAAAAAAACATGGCTGCCAGCGCAGAACTTTAATAGGTTAAACATTGGGCCCATGGGAAAAATCACATTTTTATCTTCTCCTGTGAAACTGCTGAGCAAATTCAACCAAACTTTACAGGAATGATGTGTGGAAGGTCCTTAACTAAGATTGCTCATTTCATTCTGATCCGATAAAAAACATCACCGCCAGCTTGGAACATAGTTTAACATTGGACCTTATGAGAATATCATATTTTCATCTTCTCCTCT
>MJUU01010876.1:0-12365 GCA_002080025.1 Modiolus philippinarum
ATATCTCGCCTGTATATGCATATCTTTACCAAAATAATTAGTCATGGCAACATGACAGGCACCAGACTGGCATGTGCACACCTAGATGTAACAATAGACAAAGTATGATGCCTGTAAGTATTCAACAGACAAATCGAAAAGTTCAGAGGCCTTGCAGGACATTCGGTCAGCCAAATAAGGAAAAGTTGCCAGACCGAACATAAATTTACAGGACCTGCAGTTTCATCACATATGGGAAATCACAATTTTTTACCTGACATTCGGTCCTGTTGGCTGAAAATTTTTGCCAGACTGACTCAAGTTTTGCCTGATTTGTCCTTCGGTCAGGCAGGTTTCGATATGTCTGGTATTCTAGTTAAATAGAAATGATTAAAGTCAATGAACCATTAAACTGAGGTCAAGGCTACATGACATGTGCCAGACTGGCATGCACCTACCTAGATGTAGCTTCCAAACTTGATGTAGCATTAAACAAAATATGATGCCTGTAAGTGTTCTTGTTACAGAAAAATGATCAAAGTCAATGAACCATGAAATTGAGGTCAAGGCTACATGACAGGTGACAGACTGGTATGCAACCATCTAGATGTAGCAATAGACCAAATATGATGACTCTAGGTATCATAGCTACAGAGAAATAAGTATTAAAGTTAGGAAATGTTCAAAGTTAATGAACCATGAAATTGAGGTCAAGGTTATATGACAGGTGACAGCCTGGAATGTGCATACCTTGATGTAGCATTAGACAAAATATGATGCCTGTAAGTGTTCTAGTTAAAGAGAAATGATCAAAATCAATGAACAATGAAATTGAGGTCAAGGCTACACGACAGGTGACAGCCTGGAATGTGCATACCTTGATGTAGCATTAGACAAAATATGATGCCTGTAAGTGTTCCAGTTACAGAAAAATGATCAAAGTCAATGAACCATGAAATTGAGGTCAAGGCTACATGACAGGTGACAGACTGGTATGTGCCAACCTAGATGTAGCTGCCAAACTTGATGTAGCATTAAACAAAATATGATGCCTGTAAGTGTTCTAGTTACAGAAAAATGATCAAAGTCAATAAACCATGAAATTGAGGTCAAGGCTACATGACAGGTGACAGACTGGCATGTTCCTACCTTGATGTAGCATTAGACATAATATGATGCCTGTAAGTGTTCTAGTTAAAGAGAAATGATCAAAGTCAATGAACAATGAAATTGAGGTAAAGGCTACATGACAGGTGACAGACTGGCATGTTCCTACCTTGATGTAGCATTAAACAAAATATGATGCCTGTAAGTGTTCTAGTTAAAGAGAAATGATCAAAATCAATGAACAATGAAATTGAGGTCAAGGCTACATGACAGGTGACAGCCTGGAATGTGCATACCTTGATGTAGCATTAGACAAAATATGATGCCTGTAAGTGTTCTAGTTACAGAAAAATGATCAAAGTCAATGAACCATGAAATTGAGGTCAAGGCTACACGACACGTGACGGACTGGTATGTGCCTACCTTGATGTAGCATTAGACAAAATATGATGACTGTAAGTGTTCTAGTTAAAGAGAAATGATCAAAGTCAATGAACCATNTCACAAATAGATGTTTGTTAAAATTGTGTTTTAATTATGTTAATGTTTTGTATGTTTTTTTTCTATGTTTACATTTATGTATAAAATGTATCTATGATGTATTGATATTGAGGGCCTCAGGGAAGATTAGTTTTGTAACTAACTGTGTTACCCTCTTGAAATAAAGCCTTTATTATTATTATTATTATTAAAGCAAAGGAATGTTCAAAGTCAATGAACCATGAAATTGAGGTCAAGGCTACATGACAGGTGTCAGACTGGCATGCATCCACCTAGATGTAGCAATATATCAAATATGATGAATGTAAGTGTTCTAGTTACAGAGAAATAAGTATTCTAGTAGAAAAGTGATCAAAGTCAATGAACCGTAAAATTGAGGTCAAGGCTACATGACAGGTGACGGACTGGCACGCACCCACCTAGATTTAGCAATAGACAAAATATAGTACGTCTATACATTACAGTGCCTCAGAAATTGATCGAATGTAAAACTATGTCACAAAATTTACAAAGTCACTGAAGCGTGCAAATGAGGTCTAGGTCAAATGACAAGTGGCAGACTGGCATGCAGCTACTAAGATACATCAATACACTTAATATAATGGATCTTTGTATTACACATCCATAGAAATCAACTTGAATGTGAATCTATGTCACAATTTTTATGATTTTTTATGAAGTCATTGCACCATGAAGGCAAGCTCAAGGTCATCTGAAACATGTGATGCTGGAAAGCTTGCACCATAATCTACCTATGGACAAAAGATGTTGCAAATAAGTAATATACTTTAAAAGTTATTAAGGTTTTAAGAAAGTTTACGACGCCGTCGTTGCCGCCACCGCTGGAGAGTTATACCTATGTCTCGCTTCCAGCGACTTTCATCGCAGGCGAGACAAAAATGATGTTTTCCTATAGGGATCTTATTTTAAATGAAGTTCCATGCTGGGAGCCATTTTTTCTGTCGGATCCAAAAAAATGAGCAATCTACATGTATGTAAAGAACCTTCCATACATCACTTCTGTAAAGTTTGGTTGCATTTGCGTCAGTGGCTTCAGAGGTGGAGATGAAAATGCAGGGAAAATGTGAAACTATGTTCTGTGGTGGCCGCCATGTTTTTTGTTTAATCATAACAAATTGAGCAATTTTTGTAAAAGTCATTCCATACATCACTTCAGTACAGTTTACTTATAAAAACATTTGTAAAAAACTTCCATTCATCATTCCTCTAAAGTTTGGTAGAATTTGCTTCAGTGGTTTCAAAGGGAAAGATGAAAATGTTATTTTCCAATCGGTACCAAAAATAGACCTAAGTACCATGCTGGCAGCCATTTTTTGTATGATTGGAATGAAATGAGTAATCTTTGTAAAGGACCTTCCATACAATATTCCTGTAAAGTTTAGTTAAACCCAAGTTCTGTGCTAGCGGCCATGTTTTTGTCAGATCAGAATAAAAAGGAGAAGATGAAAATGTGAAAAGTTAAAGGATGACAGACGACGGATGCCAAGTGATGTCAATAGGTCACACTTACCCTTTAGGTCAGGTTAAAAAAAAAACATGTAGAGTACCTCATTCATGATTGTTACTTTTCTGAATATCCAAATAATAAATCATGACTTAGGACCAACTGTGAAAGTGATCTAAATTCAGGCCTTGCAGCATTTCAGAATGACTTTATTAACCTTTATTTTAGTTTTTAAGTAGATATAGTTGTAGTCCTTGGAGAAAACACATATTTTAATATTTAAAAAATTAATTGTATTAATTAGACAGATATAAGATAATAGCTATCACTTAGTTTGACAGTGACTGGTAAAAATAAAAACATGAACAATATTCAGAAGATTTATTTTCAAAACAACAATGTCTATTTTCAACAAAATGAGTTTCTCTGCTGGTAATATATTCTGCCATTTATAAGAGAAACAGTTCGATATCAATTCTTCAAAAATATCTGCATTTCAATCAATATGTGACATTTCTAATACATGTACAGTGAATGAATCTGTGCTAAATAAGTCCCCTCTATATATTATATATCTGTACATTCTGAACACCTGTCTAAACTTAACAACATTGGTCTGTTTAGACAGGTTTCATTGTACAATAAACATAGAAAACAAACATTTAGAGAGAATTTTTCAATTTCAATCCTATTCATAGAGTATTAATTTTTTTATCTATTTATCAAGTCATTATCAGGTTGAACATAGTTTGTATGACATGATCACAAAAAACCCATCTTACTTTTGAAGACATTTCATTAGATGCAATAACAGATCTATTTTACTCTTACATGTATTTGTTTACGTATGTTTATACAACTTTTCTATTTATCCTGCCCAAATATACATGTATATTTGATTAAGTGAACAATGGTATACTTGTATTTTATGTCTAATAGAGGTTTAAGAAGCTGGTGAATGATGACAGACTTCTTTGATTTTTATATTTTCAATGAAAACACACACACACAAATTCTCAATTATAAAAACATAATAAATATATTCTATATGATGTTAATGTGTATAGACATTTTCGTTTTGAAAGTACATGTACTTTTGTTTGGGGATGATTTTGCATTTATATTGTCATTGTGAAAACACATATATTTATACCATTTATGTTTAATATACCAGTATATTTTTAGTACAAGATAGTAAAGCAGTAGGATTATAAGTTGAACTGTCAGAAGTATAAAGATAGTATAAACACTGGGGACGAAGTACGTATTGAGAATTTTCTTATTGATGTTAATGGCATTTTATTTCTATACATGCGACTTGATTAAATGCCTTATTTAAGTCAATAACAAACTGACTGCAAAAAGGTGCACATTAATGTAAAAAAGGCACTTAATCGAGCCGCATCTATAGAAATTAAATGCCATTCAAGTTAATAAGGTCATTCTTGATACGCACTTCAACCCTAGTGATAAAGGCAAATTGTAATGCAACATTTATATAACGAAAGTTTTGATTGGTCAGAACTGACCGTCAATTCCACCATCTACACACCTGGGACATGGTAGGTTCCCTGTTTAGTCTGGTTCCATGTATGATTACAAATACACAAGTTAAAAATAGAACATGAAATCGATTAATGGTTTTTAATTGCATTACAATTACAATAACAGTACATTATTTGAATACCCGAGGGCGTCAATCTTGATTTGACGGTCAAAATATCCGTTTACAGGCTCCGCTACGCGTCGCCTGTAAACTGCATTTTGACCGTCAAATCTACGATTGACGCCCTCGGGTATTCAAATAATGTACTGTTATTGCTTAATTAACATATTTTTGTTTAATTGTTCCATCAGTGGTGAATGAAATTTTAGCATGACACAAAAATTGCATGATGTAGTATTTTGACTCCTTCTTGTAGAAATGGAAATTGTCGCTTCTAAAACTGATTTACATTACTGGTATAACAAAGGTATTCAAAATGTCTAAGATAGGATAATTTACTGTACAAATAATTTTAAAGATATTTACATGTATTATATAACAACCGTCATTTACAAGTTAGATTTACTGGTACATGTCGATAGCACTAATACAGAAAACACTGAAATGAAATTCATATTTTCTTTTTGTAGAATTAAAAGATATATGACTCTAACTTTATAAACGGATCATTAAAAATATACATCATATACATATATCTGCCAGCTATCCCCTGTTTGTTGGGTTCAAGTTTAAAAATCCACCTCCTTAAGGTAAAAAAATTCATTGCTTTATTTCATCATAAAGATAAAAATATAATAGCAATTTGATTTAGCACACCCCCCATTATAGGTTTAATGGCATGCTGGGAATTGCCTGTAAAAACCTCGATGAGCATTCCGAAAATTTGGCAGGTATGAATATATTTATATATGTTGTGTACATTTTATTATTTTGTACAAGTAATTACTTGTATGAAAATATTGTACAAGTAATAACTTGTATGATGGTAACATACAAGTTATAACCTGTACAATTTGGATTGTACAAGTAATTACTTGTATAATTTTCTCACCAAAAATAGTTATAACTTGTACAAAATAATAACATGTACACGACATATACATATATTAAATCATTTATTAGAAATCTAGATATGGTATTTTTCCAAATGCAGAATAAACATCTATTACTTACAAGTATATAGAATACTAGCAAGACTTGTTCAAATATCCAACAAGCCCAAATTATCATGTTGAATGCCATAGATGTGTGTAAAATTGAAAATTTTGTAGAGGAAACCACATTCTAAGTTAATTAATAGTTCTTTCTCTTTTTACATGATTTCAAACAAAACATCTTATTTACATACCAGGAGTATATTAAACTTAATTGATTATTCAGGTCTCACACTGATTTAATAGGGTACCAGTGATTATTTAATAGAAATACTCATTGCTCATGCATAAAAATACAGCCAGTAACATTTTTGTTTGAATGGCATGATATTTGTGTATCACATTTTCATAATTTAAAATGACCTAAATCTAAACCCAAATGTTCATTTGTATGGTGCCAAAATGGCTTCTATTGATGGATCACGTCCATAAAATCTTCTGAAAGTTTCGCCAGGTGGAATTCCTCCTCCATAAGATAAATATGTATCTCTAAATCTACAATGTAAATAATATGTGTAATAATTTTTATACATTTTTGTTTAAAGTGAAAATATACAAATCCATGAGTAACCAATAAAACACAAGAGCTTTGTATAGCTCATCTGAAACATGGCCTTTAGATAATTTAACAGGCAATGGGGTCTAAAGTTAAATTATGACTCTCGCTAGCAGAAATCATGTATGAAATCTGAACATGACCAACACAATTTTTTGTAAAAGGACCACCCTGGGACTATGTGAGAAAACTGTTCCAATTTGTCCAGTGGTTTCAAATGGGATCTTTAAATGAATTTTCCCATCAGATTCAGATGTTGATCAAGTGGTTTCAAAAGAGATCTTTGAATGAATTTCCAGTTAGATTCAGATGTGGGTTGTGTGGGTTTTAGAGATCTTTGAATGAATTTCCACTAAGATTCAGATTTTAGACAATATTCCTTGGAAATGACCAGCTTTAGTAAGGCAAGATAATATTTAACAGAATTTTCATTTGAAAATTCAAGGATTATTGTTATCATATAATTAAGGCACTACAGTTTCAAATCAAGAGATCTTGGAATTTATTTACCTGATGTTAAAACTGTGCCCACTGGCAGCCAACCTGGATGGGGTACAAACATAAAAGTCACAACTATAAAAGGGAACCGCACCAGGTGCTGGTTCCAAATTGCATGGCAGTTTTGAATTAGATGATCTTTGAATGTATTTTTATATATGATCAAATCTTAAAACCAAGTTTCACAGTTTCTTCAGTCCTGTAAAGTTTGGTTTATTTTGCTCCAGTACTTTCAAAGATGATCAAATGTAAAAAATGAATGCTAAAATTTTCTCTGCTGGTGGCCATGATTTTTTTTTATCTGATAAGAAGTTAACAAGAGCTGTCGCCGAATGGCAGCCAGCTATACGCCGCCCTGCTCATTGAACCCTGAATCAATATAGAAAGTGCAAATTTAGGTGAGTGTGGACACAGTACAAGTATGGGTACAATAAGAGAATGGACAATTATATCATCCAAAAGAAATATCTTTTCTCTCGAAATCAGAAGAAAAAAAAATCACCTTTTTATTTAAATAAACTGTGGACACAGGATATGTCTCACCTTTCCCATGCATCGCCTTAATTTGCACATTGATCTTCAGCAGCAGCCATGACACCAAATGTATCACTGATCAAAACTGATCACAATCATGATAATGCAACTGCATACTTAAGATCAATGGGCTACTATGAGTGGTTGATGTTAAACAGACACAAGAAAAAACTTAAACATTTGATAAACAGTGAAAAGTTTCAAAGTCAGTGGAGCATGATTGCAGGGGCAAAGACATATTACGCCACTGAAACTGATCTGTACTGATGCTAATGCAACTGCATATCAAATATCGATGGACTACTATGAGTGGTTGATGGTAAACAGACACAAGAAAAAACTTAAACATTGATAAAAAGTGCCAAATTTTGAAGTCAGTGGAGCATGACTGCGGGGGCATAGACATAAAACGCCACTGAAACTGAGCTGCAATTATGCAAATGCAACTGCATACCAAATATCAATGGGCTACTATGAGTGGTTGATGCTAAACAGACACAAGATAAAACTTAAACATTTGAAAAAGAAACAATTCAAAATATCGAAGTCAGTGGAGCATGACTGCAGGGAAAGCCACTGAAACTGAGCTGTACTGATGCTAATGTAACTGCATACCATATATCAATGGTCAACTATGAGTGGTTGATGCTAAACAGACACAAGAAAAAAGTTAAACATTTGAAAAAAACAATTCAAAATTTCGAAGTCAGTGGAGCATGACTGCAGGGGCATAGACATAAAATGCCACTGAAACTGAGCTGTACTGATGCTAATGTAACTGCATACCAAATATCAATGGTCAACTATGAGTGGTTGATGCTAAATAGATGCAAGAAAAAAGTTAAACATTTGAAAAAAACAATTCAAAATTTCGAAGTCAGTGGAGCATGACTGTGGGGGCATAGACATAAAACGCCACTGAAACTGAGCTGTACTGATGCTAATGTAACTGCAAATATCAATAGGCTAGCACAGGTGGTTGATGTTAAACAGACCTAAGAAAAAAATTAAACAATTGTGGACGCCGCCGCCGCCGCCGCCGGAATCACCATACCTATGTCTCGCTTTTTTCGACTATCGTCGAAGGCTCGACAAAAATCATAAGCTTTGAGGAAATTTCTTTCCAAAACTTTGAAAAAAAAATTCTCAAGAGGATTTCAATGAAAAACATGTTTATCTCCCACAGCTTTATTTCACAATATCTACCAGGTTTCCTTTCACATATTTCTTTGAAAAATTGTCCAAGTCCTAAAAATCATTTCAGAAGGAATCAATAAAAAGTCGGTCAAATTATCTCCCCTTCTTGGTTTCAGACAATAATGATATTCTTTCATGTACATCTTCATATATTATCCTCCCTTTGTGTAAAGTTTCATTAAAATCTTTTACTTAGTTCAAGAGTAGTTTCACTTACGAGGTAATCTGTGCAGATAGAATCAATGAAAAGTCAAAGTGAAATGATCTCCCCCTTCTTGGTTTCAGACAATAAAGATATTCTTTCATGCACATCTCAATACAGTGTCCTCCCTTTGTGTAAAGTTTCATTAAAATCCTTCACGTAGTTTAAGAGTTGTTGTACTTACGAGGTAATCTGTGCAGATAGAATCAATGAAAAGTCATAAGTCAAATCATCTCCCCTTCCTGGTTTTGGACAATAATTACATTCCTTCATGCACATCTCCATAAGGTGTCCTTCCTTTGTGTGAAGTTTCATTAAAATCCTTCCATGGGGTTTTAGAGGAGTTGTGCTTACGAGGTAATCTATGCAGATAGAATCAATGAAAAGTCAAGTCAAATCATCTCCACTTCCTGGTTTCAGACAATATTACATTTCTTCATGCACATTTCCATATAGTGTCCTTCCTTTGTGTGAAGTTTCATCAAAATCCTTCCAGTGGTTTAAGAGGAGTTGCACTTACAAGGTAATATGTGCGGATGGAATCAATGAAAAGTCAAAAGTCAAAAAGTCATTCCTGGTTTCGGACAATTATCATATTCTTTCATGCACATCTCCATTTAGTGTCCTTCCTTTGTTTAAAGTTTCATTAAAATCTTTCATGAGGTTTAAGAGGAGTTGTATTTACGACTTAATGTGTGCAAATGGAATCAATGAAAAGTCAAAGTGGAATTATCTCCCCTTCCTGGTTTCTGACAATAACTATATTCCTTCATGCTCATCTCCATATAGTGTCCTTCATTTGTGTAAAGTTTCATCAAAATCCTTCAAGTGGTTTAAGAGGAGTTGTACTTACAAGAAGTGTGGACAGACAGACAGACGCACGGACCGACAGACAGGGTGATTTACCCTTCTAAACTTTGTTTGCGGGGTTATAATAAGCAATTTTTGTAAAAGACATTAGAACAGTTTCAGAGGATATTATCCAAACATGTTTCTGAAAATAATCTATCTTTTTGGAATTTTGCATTTCTCAGTCCAAGTAAAAATGTTTAAATTTGCTTCAGGAGTTTCAGAGGAAAAGCTAGTAGAGAAAACAGGCAATACATAAGACAAATGTAGACACAGAAATGCCTTGCCTGTATGCATATGCATATATTTACCAACATATGATAAACCTTATACAATATCTGTTAAGTGTGTATAATGGAATGCCAGAAAAAAAAACTTAAATTTAAAGAATAACATAAATATGCCATGCTGATAGACATTTATAGACAGCCACCAGATGACAAATATATTCCCAATAGGCTGAGTATGTACAAACTACTTAGTATTTAAATAAATACCTTCTACCAAGTTCTGCTATTTTTTCATCATTTTCAAATCCAACCTCTTCAAAGGCAGCAAACAGATCAGCTGCTACCATCTACAATCATATGGAATAAAATGATTTATCAAGCATTAGGAGATGCTAGTATTACACTGAGACTTCACAATACATTCAATTCAAAATGTTACTTACCAAAACATGGCACTATATTCATTTTTTTTCTATTTGTGATGTCATGTGAGTTTTCAAAAATCTAAATAGCATCAGGTTTCACAAGCAGCGTTGCAACTAAATATACAATGTGACCAAGTTTTACATGTGGCGTTTTGAGAGTGATTATTCAGGAACCAAAAACTCATTAACTACCAATCTCTTATGCCAGAAATGTAGTTAAAAAATGACCATATTTTTATCTGAAGCATCAAGCCACACCACACTGTTCCTTAATAAGATCTTGCTCCTCAGATTTATACTCTAATGGTGACTTCAAGATGAAGAACAACAATAAAAGTGTTGTTCCATTGCTTGTTTACCATGTATTTGTAGAGACTCAGCCTCATGTGTATTTACTCCACAGCCTTTCAATGTTTATTCAATACAGACTTTAACCTGAGACACTCACACAAGATATTTAAGTCTATGTGACTGTGGTATCCAGGATATATCTACCAACAAAAAAGTATTCCTCTCTGCAAGGTCATGAAGTTCTAGTACTAGTATCACAGACCTGGATTTTTATGTAAACTTGAACCTGAGTCATTCAGTAAAGTCCACTTACTTTGTATACTAACCTCAAGTACTATGTAATATGCATTCAAAGACAAAAGATCATCCATCATAAACTTTGTAATTAAGACAGATAGAGGAACAAAATGCTATTTCCCTTCCCTAACCATGCTGTACCAGGTGATAGTCACCAGGTGATAATCATCATCATGACTTATATTCTGCTGAAGTGAAGTATCCAGGTAAATCCTGCAATTTGATTGGTTACCTTGACAGGGGATATGAGACCGTATCCCCGTGGTACAAAATCACAATTTTTAAACGCTTTTAATAGAAAAATTATAGCACTTCTGGCAGAATATTAAAGTTATTCGGGCTTCACAGGGGATACAGGTTCATATTCCCTGTCTGTGCCCTATATCCCCTTCCCCTGACGGCTCAGGGGATATAAAACACAGACAGGGAATATGAACCCGTATCCCCTGTGAAGATTCCCGAATAACATATATTATTCATTGACATCAATTTTTGTGGTTTTCATTTCATGGATACTTCAATTCATTGTTTCTTATTCTATGCATTAAAAGTCTGGGGAACATGCACTTCATTGGGAACTTAGCGAGCCACAAAATCCAAAAAGATTGGAACTCCAAGAACAATAGTACTTTCACAGTATCAATTGTTATATTTCATTGTATCCTAAAATAAAGGTATGTAAAAAATGGAAGAATGTGTCCATGGGACACGGATGCCCCCACCTCCTTGCGATCTAAACCTTTAAATATTAAAGGCCTAACTATTTACAATATATATATATATCAAATATTATAAAAAAGGATCTTTCTCCCGTGATAAATAGGCACTGGCACTGGTTTGGTTTTGATATAATGTGTAGTTCCAACAAATAATCTGAGAAACAGTCTTATATGTAATACTTATCTATTTTTTGCAACTGTGACCTTGACCTTGGGGGTATCAACGCTAAAATCTATGGGATTATGTCTATAGTGATAAGTAAGCAAGTGACCAAGTTTGGTTTTGATCAGATGCAGAATACTCAAGTAATTGTTCGGAAACCAAAATTTTATTGAAATTTTAGTCTATTTTTAGCAACTGTGACCTTGACCTTGGTGCTACCATCCTGGAAATCAATAGGCTTTTGTACTGGGTGATAACCAAGCACGTGACCAAGTTTGGTTTTGATCCGATGTAGTTTACTCAAGTTATCATCCGGAAACCAATTTTATTGAAATCTTAGTCTTTTTTTAGCTACTGTGACCTTGACCTTGGGGTACCAACCCAGAAGTCGATAGAGTTCCGTCTTGGGTGATAAGCAAGCATGTGACCAAGTTTGGTTTTGATCCAATGTAGTATACTCAAATTATCATCTGGAAACCAAAATTTTATTGAAATTTTAGTCTATTTTTTGCAACTGTGACCTTGACCTTGGGGGTACCAACCCGGAAATCGAAAGGGTTATGTCTTGGAAGATAAGCAAGCATGTGACCAAGTTTGGTTTTGATCCGATGTAGTATACTCAAGTTATCATCCAGAAACCAAAATTTTATTGAAATTTTAGTCTATTTTTAGCAACTGTGACCTTGACCTT
>MJUU01010876.1:47497-88753 GCA_002080025.1 Modiolus philippinarum
ACACCTACCATTCAAAGAATACCTCAGGGACTATACACATGAAATATGAAAGGCTATAACACCTACCATTCAAACAATACCTCAGGGACTATACACATGAAATATGAAAGAGTCTAACACCTACCATTCAAAGAATACCTCAAGGACTATACACATGAAATATGAAAGGCTCTCACACCTACCATTCAAATATTACCTCAGGGACTAAACACATGAAATATGAAAGGCTCGAACACCTACCATTCAAAGAATACCTCAGGGACTATACACATGAAATATGAAAGGCTCTAACACCTACCATTTCATGTGTATAGTCCCTGAGGTATTCTTTGAATGGTAGGTGTTATAGCCTTTCATATTTCATGTGTATAATCCCTGAGGTATTATTTGAATGGTAAGTGTTATAGCCTTTCATATTTCATGTGTATAGTCCCTGAGATATTCTTTGAATGGTAGGTGTTATAGCCTTTCATATTTCATGCTGCATAGAAAGTAAATGATACATATGTTTTATTGAGAATGAGAATTGATTCCATTAAGGCAAACAGAACATACAATCTATATAGGTTACTCAGTAAGATACGCTTTTTGTACGTATCTGTAATCCATTTGTTATAAACAGCCAAGTCAACAAATACTGAGAAGGGAAATCAAAATTGTTGTTGTTTTTGTTTACACATGCTATTTTTGAAAAATAACTATGCAACAGGTGCCTTGAATTTCTTGATACAGACACGAATGTAAATACTGTAAATATTTATATGTTATTTTATATATGAACATCACTATTTCACTGACAAAAACAGATTTTGAAAGCAACGTATGAACTATATTTGATCGGAAGTATGCAGCTCATTTAAATGGATGTTAATAGGCTTGTTCTTCTCACACGATCACATGATATCACTTGGATGGTTTTGATAACTCTTCAGCCTCTTTGTTGCTTTCGAGTTAAAATTCATCAACTTTGAAGGGGAAACCCAAAGGACCATCTTTGAATGTAATCATAAGTTTAGCCAGTATTGGCCAAGCAGTTCCAGAGGTGAAAATTTTGAAATTGTTGACTCACTCATGACAGATGAAACAGGTTGTTGACACAAAGTGATGGCAAATGCTCACATCAAAATCAATCCATCAATCAAAAGTAACAATGGAAAGTGTTTGCATTAAAATAAAAACTTCTGTTGTAATAGATGACACAGATGTACAAAAACTTACCAATGAAAATAATTCATGAACATTTGAAAAAGTCATGAGTGTCTCAGATCCAGATTCAGATGGAGGCATAAGATTGAATGCTATGTAGGAAAATGGCTTCACTCCCATTATGTCACTTCTTGCTGTAAAAATAAAACAGCATTTGAAAAAATATTAATACAAAGTAAAACATATATGTGTGTAAATGTTCACAAGTCATAACTTCCCTGACCAACAGGAAGTACAGTCAGTGGATAAAAGTGTTGGGGCATGAAATTTTTTTGCTATATATTGCATATAAAACCACGTCTTTTGAACAAAATTGTTGTGAAGTCAATTTTCATCAAGTTTCAACAAAAATTTCTCAAAATTGTCTCAAAACGATCCATTAGGCCAGATGAGCTTACTAAAAAAAAAATGTACACCTATACCTGGGTACTTTGATGATTTAGGCATTCTTTTTGATAATTTTGATGTTCCCCTATGATTTAACTTCCCCATTTGATTGCAGGAATGCATAATTTTCTAATTAAAGCTGAAAATCTTTGCTTAGATCAAAATCTAAATGAAAAGTAAAGTCAAATCATCCTCCTTTAATTTTGTGGACAATAATTATATTTCTTCATGCACAAGTTCCTGTGTTAACATTTTTATCAAAAAAATTCTTCAAATGGTTTAAGAGGATTAGCACACTTACGAAGTAATTTTTGCAGAGATAATCCATGAAAAGTTAAAGTTATTATCTCCCCTCATGGTGCCCTAAGTGGATTAGGAGGAGTTGCCAAACAAAAAGTATGGGAAACAGACAAATGGACTAACTGACAGACAGGGAGATTCTTATATAACCCTCAACTGTGTTTGTAGGTGGTATAAAAATAAGGTCTTTGAAGTTGTAAGAGTGTTTTAGAAATAGTCATGATTAAAACAGTAAATTTAATTCAACCAGAAAATACAAAGCCTTCACTTTTGACATACTCAACTCCATTTTCTTAATTTACCCCCCCCCCCCCCCCCCCCACCCACGATGTCTCAGAGTAATAAGCACCAAATCAAAAACTTTGCTAGCATTTGTAAAATGACCTACCATCTCCAAGTTAAAAAGACTTAATACAAAGCATCAGGGGGTCATCATACCGTCTCCAACACAGTTAAGAACCTCACACCATGTAGCAAGACCTAAATGGCGCCAAAAAGTAAAGTAGAGGCTCAGACACTGAGCCTGTATCGCTCACCTGACAAAATGCTGAAGCAGGGTTTTCGATGTTCTGCATGGTAGCCATGTTTTTTATGTAAATTTCCCATAGGGCCAAAATAAACTATGTTCTGTGCTGGCGGCCATGTTTTTTATTGGATCGGAACGAAATGTGCAATCTTTGTTAAGGACCTTCAGTTCATCATTCCTGTAAAGTTTGGTTGAATTTGCTTCAGTGGTTTCAGAGCAGAAGACAGAGCAGAAGAAGAAAATGTGAATTTTCCCATAGGGTCTAATGTTAAACCTAAGTTCTGCGGTGGCGGCCATGTTTTTCATTGGATCGGAACGAAATGAGCAATCTTTGTAAAGGACCTTCAATACATCATTCCTGTAAAGTTTGGTTGAATTTGCTTCAGTGGTTTCAGAGGAGAAGATGAAAATGTGAATTTCCCATAGGGCCAATGTTAAACTATGTTCCGTGCTGGCGGCCATGTTTTTTATCGTATCTGAACGAAATGAGCAATCTTTATTAAGGACCTTTAATACATCATTCCTGTTTAGTTTGGTTACATTTGCTTCAGTGGTTTCAGAGGAGAAGAAGAAAATGTGAATTTTCCAAATGTTAAATCTAAGTTCCGCGCTGGCGGCCATATTTTTTATCAGATCGGAACGAATTGTGCAGTCTTTGTAAAGGATCTTCCATACATCATTCCTGTAAAGTTTGGTTGAATTTGCTTCAGTGGTTTCAGAGGAGAAGATGAAAATGTGAATTTCCCATAGGGCCAATGTTAAACTATGTTCCGTGCTGGCGGCCATGTTTTTTATTGGATCAGAACGAAATGAGCAATCTTTGTTAAGGACCTTTAGTACATCATGGTTGCATTTGCCTCAGTGGTTTCAGAGGAGAAGAAGAAAATGTGAATTTTCCCATAGGGTCCAATGTTAAACCTAGGTTCCGCGCAGGCGGCCATGTTTTTTATCAGATCAGAACGAAATGAGTAATCTTTGTAAAGGACTTTCCATATATCATTCCTGTTAAGTTTGGTTGAATTTGCTTCAGTGGTTTCAGAGGAGAAGATGAATATGTGAAAAGTTAACGGACGGATGTTGAACGACGGACCACGGACGCCAAGTGATGGCAATAGCTCACATTGACCCTTTTGGTCAGGTGAGCTCAAAAGTGAATAAATCAATGGAAACAAACCACATCCAATAACCTCAATATCAAGAAACTAAATTTATAAGAAGACAAGGTCAAGCCTATGACCAACATATTTCTGACTTTTGGACAGGCGCAAAAAATGTGTTGGGGTTAAACTTATTTTTTTAAAACCCATCCCCCTCCACCTGCCCTATGTGTGGTGAATAGCTCAAAAATAAATACACAAAAAGACTTGCAGTAAAAATCAAACTAGAAAAAAGTCAAACTCATCAAGATGAGTACCTTCATAAAACATGAAGACGATAAAATAGTTCATTTACTTGTACCATGCTGTAGTGATCATCACCAGGGTAGGAATATATGACACGTAGATAAAAAGACACTAATTGACTTACTTGCCCCATGTTGTATCCAACAGTTACTCCTTTTTCCAGGTCTTCTGTATGGATCAAAGTAGAAAGAACCAATATATGTACCTATATGTATAAATGAAGTATTATAAATATTAATTAGAAAAACTGTGAACAAAGCTCACTAATATATATCACCGCTGCCCCTTTGATTCCAGAAATAAAAAATAGTAATGGTGGATTACATGATACCACGCCAAGTTTCATAAAAATTTCAAAGTATCAAGGGGCATAACTCCAGAACCCCTTAGACCTCTGAACCCAAATTGGAACTAGACCTGAGTTTTGTGGTCAACAAGCTACATACCAAGTTTGAAGACTGTATGTTATTCCGTTCAAAAGTTATCAGTCGGAAACCTTCGGGGGACGGACAGACGTACGGACCGACGGACGGACCGACACACGACTGAGGGTATCACATAATACCAGGCCACTACTTGTGGCAGGGTATAAAAAGTAAATAAAATTTAAAATCAAATCAAATCAAATTTGAATAGACCACATCCAAGCTCTAGTATCAGGATCTACAAGGCCATGTCACTGTATATAAAACATTACGTCATAAAGCCTAAAACGTCATGAAACTATGTTGTTGAAGTACATTTTTGGTCACATGGGGCGGACACGTTTGTAAAGTAGGGTGGACAAACAACAGCTGGTGAGTCTAAATACCAGAACTCTGATATGGTCTATTCAGTTGCTGCACAATTGCAATATGCACTGAATATTCTGTGAAAGTCTCACTCTCTCAGTAAATTTCAGTCTCAGTGGTCTAGGAGATGTTGTTGCCATAAAGTGTGTACCCTTATGGCAGACGGAATAACAAACGGGCACCATATTCCCTATATACCACCCCACTAAAGCATGAAGTATAATAAGCATGATGGGTCTGACAAAATATTCTTAAAGTGATAAAAAAATTGTCCTTCATGTTAAATTAGTAAAGGACTCTTAGAAGTGTCAGACAAAATTCTGTTATATAAGCATGGATTATTCCATGTTATAACAGAATGTAAAATATTCAATAACAAGATGTGTATTGTGAAACACTTAATGTTTAATTAAGTGTTACACAATACATTTACTTAATGGGGTAAATGTACAGGATGTTGTCTACTTGACATTTATCCCATTTCCTTTCTTTTTCATACTTAAGCCTTCAAACAGCAGCAATGAACAAACTTTTAGCATGAATAGTAATTTTAATCTCTGATGAATTGTATAAAACATAGAAAGCAGCCACAGCCTGCTAAGCTCACCTCGTTGTACAGCATTGTCACATGTTAAACATGTCAGTAAACAGGAATGGACTATAATCATTCTTTTTAACAGATTCTGTCATGCATAAAATGTATGTCACAGACTGCATCCAAAGCATTCACTGCAGCTGTCATCCCCAAATTGCATCACACATACCAATATGGTTGATGAGGGACATGTCAGTAAGCAGGAATGGACTTTAACCATTCTAGCTAACCAAGCTGCTCGTGCGTAAAATGTAGGTCACAGACAGCATCCAAAGCATGCATTGTTGTTGTCATCCCAAAATGCATCACACATATCAATATGGTTGATGTGAGAAATGTCAGTAAGCCTAAATGGACTTAAACCATTCTACTTAACCAAATCACTCATGTGTAAAATGTAGGTAAGAGACAGCATCCGAAGCATGCATTGTTGTTGACATCCAAAAATGCATCATACATACCAATTTGGGTCAGTAAGCAAGAATGGACTTTAACCATTCTTCCTAACGGGACACGGATGCAGATGCTAGGGGTATCACATAAGCCCTCCTCATTTCGTGAGGTAAGCTAAATATCTGGTTTTTTTTTTTCATTAAAAATTATGTAGACATCCAGAAACTTTTCATAATTGACCATTTCATTATTTCTGTAAAACATCTCAAATACTGTTCAAATCAAATAAAATGGAATTCACCATCATGCTTTTCCCGATTGGTGTCGCTGCTGCACTATCAGGTAGTTCGCGGGAAAACTGGTATTTTACGCATGTTCAAATAATGTTCTTGGTGAGTGATTTTCCCCGATATCATGACGTCACAAAACAAAACCTGATAGTGCAGTGGTGACACCATACGGGACAAAATATGGAAGGTGCATTCCATTGTCATGATGCATGAGCTTGAAATATTGCAGCAGACATTTTCAAAGCTTAAATGAAAAAGGTAGATAATCACAGTTAAAGTAATAAATACTTGAATAAATTTTTTTCTAGCAAACACAGTGTGAAGGTCAAGGTAATGAGGTAAAATATTCTTGTACTACCTGATACAAGCTGAATACACATATGAAATATGAAAGCCATACCAGTATTTTTTTCAAAAGATATACATGTTTAAAATTTCCTGTAGTTGTCCATTTGCCAAGATAAAGGTCACGAGGTCATAAATTCTGATCAAAATTGAAAGGTACAAGGTATACTCATGCAAAATATGAAAGCCCTATGACATCATCTACCATTCAAAAGATATACACAACTTTAACACATTCATATGATTTTTTTTCCCAAGGTCAGGATCATGAGGCGAAATATTCTGGCAGCTACTGAAAAGTGCATAAGCCCTATCATTATCATATAACATTCAAAAGATAAACACAATGTTAAAATCTACTATAGGTGATACATTTTATTTCTTTTATTCTGAAACTAAAAGTATTTTTCATATTTTTGATTTTCTGTCCCATTGTATGCCTCTTCAATCAAAACTGTGAAGAATCACAACTGAAACTGACTTTCCTTACCAAAGTGTTCATGAATGATTAATTTAAGATCAATAAACAATGTAGTAAGTACATTGATTTACATAGACCTGAGATATGAACAAGTCAAACAAGTGACAAAATCAGCTACAGAAAAGAAGGATTTTCTACAAAGTGAAGTTTAAGCTCATTTCCGTATTTTCTGCATTGGTCACCATATTTTGGGCATAACTGAATGAAATTAGCAAGCTGTGTCAAGAAATGTTTACATGACATTCCTGTGAAGTAGGAACAATTCGTCAGTAGGTTCAGAAGAGTTGATAAACAAGAGGTTCTCGAGAATCTGTATTGCTAATCCGGACTATGGCTGACACAGCGATATGGATTCATTCTTATAAATTTTACATCCGTGGACTGTTATGATTAAGTCTGGATCCAATTGGATTCATGGTTTCCGAGACCAGAATCTCTTAACCCTTTCCTTCATGAAAAGGATTCTCAAAGGGCATTCTTTACAGATGTAAATAGGACCCAATGTTTAGAATTACTGTCTTGCAAGTCAATGTCTTGGCACTTGGCACAGATGGACACCTGTCAGTGGTCTTTGGAAAACATGTTGCAAAACCATGGTACTGGTTGCCATGGAGACGGCAGGGGACCTCAAAAATCAAGAAAAAAACCCAAATATTTTTGAATTTTTTCTTTTCAAAACATACTTTAAAAATTTTTCAAAAATATACTGTTACTTGCACATGCCTAAGCAAGGTTTAACTTCAAAATATATGTGTTGAGGAAAAGCTAGCACTATCTGACCCCCCCCCCGACATATCTTTTTAGATAGGGAAAAAATAATATTGTGAGATTTCTCTTTAAAAGTGTAAACTAAATATGCTGCAGTGGGATGTCCAGACTTTCTGCTAAAAGGGGCCTGGCCCATAATTTTCCAAAAGAGGGGGCTGGAACTCAGTTTTCATAAAACCCATGAGAATTTTTTCCAGCCTAAGAGGGGGACTGGGCCGCATGGGTCCCATGCATCCACTTATGATAAGGAATCACCCCTAATTGGAAAAATTGTGGTAGGGACAATTGACTACACTGTCTTTTTAAGGTGGTCCGAGGGTATCAAAATTTTTCAATGGTTGGCAGAATTAAACTTAAAAAATTGAATATCCAAAAAAATTCAATGAAAACTGGTTGTCACGGGCAATATAAGCTCACAATCTTTCACCGAAAAATAGGATTCTTTAGTTGAAATGTTAAGGCGAACTATCATTTCTTAAAAATTATTCCAGTTACATCCATGAGAATTTTGATTAATTTTACATATTACTAGCCCCAATATTGAACTTTCTAAAAACAAAAGGAAAAATGGGGGTCACAGACCTTATTATTTAATTATTTCACAAAAAACAAAAGTCTCATAGTGATTTCTTGTAAAATATTTTTTGAAATTTACTCCCTTGTTTAAATTTTCATTTCAATTTCATTTTTTTGTCTAAAATGAATGTTAGACTAAGAGAAATGGGCCCATTATTTGCTTTTTAAGTCAAATATTGTAAAGATTTGTCAAAATTACAAAATGTTAGTATATTTCTTTAATGAGCAAGTGTGGATCCTACTGCGAGGCAATACAGAAGTCCCATACCATTAGTATAATTTTTTGTTATACCAGCAAAAATAGTAGAAGAAAAGTTTTCCAAGTCCAAGGCCCATAACTCTGTCAAAAATCAATGGACCTGAACCAAACTCATACTTGATCTGTAACTCATAGTGGTAGACTTACATAGCAAATATTAGCTCAATATCTGGAACAGTTAAGACAAAAAGTCCGGAAAACATCGATTTAACCAAAAGTTTCTAAGTCCAAAGCCCATAACTCTGTCAAAAATCAATGAACCAGAACCAAACTCAAGCTTGATCTGTAACTCATAGTGGTAGACTCACATACCAAATATTAGCTTAATATCTGGAACGGTTTAGACAAAAAGTCCGGAAATCCTTTATTTTACAAAAATTTTCTAAGTCAAAGGCCCATAACTCTGTCAAAAATCAATGGACTGGAACCAAACTCAAAGTTGATCTGTAGTTGATATTTGTAGACTCACATACCAAATATAAACTAAATATCTCTAATAGTATGGGGAAAAAGTCCGGAAAATTGAGTGTGATGGACTGATGGAGAGCGAACCTAAAGTCCCCTTCGGCAAAGCCGGTAGGGGACTGTAGGGGACTAAAAATACCTATCAAAGAATGAAACATGAAATCAAAATGGCAGAATACTACCCAACCACCTTAAGGTATAACATCTATGAATAACAAGTGTGGATTGTATTGCAAGGCAATACCAAGTCCCCTACCGGTAGAACAAGGTTTTATTGCATAGCAAATATTCAAAGTCCAAGGCCTGTAACCCTTGTCAAAAATCAGTTGACCAGAACCAAATTAAAACTTGATCTGTAACTCATTCAGGTAGACTCTCATACAAAATATCAGATCAATACCTGCAACAGTTTAGGAAAAAAGTGAGAAAAACTGACATTTTACTAAAATTTTCTAAGTCCAAGGCCTATAACTCCATCAAAAATCAGTGGACCGGAACAAAACTTTCACTTGGTCTGTAACTCATTAAGGTAGACTCTCATACAAAATATCAGATCAATACCTGCAACAATTTAGGAAATCAAAGTCCCAAAGGGACTGGTGGATTAGTGTCTATGATGGCAATGATCAGTATCTGATCTATTGAAATTTTATGTACACTGTTCAATAGTGTCCATGTATGATATGAATAATTGCCTGTCTATGTCATGGGTCTAATGGGTCTAATTATAATGATGATATCAAAACCAAGAAAGGTACAAAAACCATGTTTTGCTCATCAAGAAAATTAACATGCCTTTCTGACAGTCAGCAAGTATTTACTGGTGGCCATCTTCATTTGATCACACCCGCCAATCACATTAGAGACAAATATTCAAAGAATTTTGATTTTATACTATTAAATAATGGACTTCTGATATTATGGGTTCCCTGCTGTACACTCAACATAGACTAAACAATGACAGCACCATCTTGATCAAGTACAGTTTGAAATTTAATTCTAAAGAAGAGACCTGAATGAAAGGTTTGTGAAGAATCCGGGTCGTTTCGCGCCGAATCCCGTTTGCACCCTGGGTTGTTTCGCTCCTATTCCCTTTCGCCCTGGGTGCGTTCGCGCCGATTCCTGTTCGCCCTGGGTCATTTCGCTCCACTTTTATAAATTGTTTTTTTAAACTGTTCCTTTGTGTATTTGATCAGAATCTGTTTTGGAAGTAACGAAAATGGGCAAATCTCTCAGAGACTTTCTTTTATGTTTTTTTTATGGTTTTTAGTTTGCATTTGAATATTTTTTTTTCTCGATATTTTTTCAACACTGCGAAAACACAAAGAATATCAGAACACGGTAATGAAGAACATTCAGAGATGCATGCAGTATGATCCATGCAGACATTTTTTAAGAGACGTAAAGTAATTAATACACTCTGTAAGACACCATTAGTGATATGTGTAGTGAGACAGAGACCAAGAACTAAGCAGAATGGGGAAAAGCACATGTGCCATTGACTTGCATGATAAAATGAGTTTTTGTCAAATTGGATTGCACTCCTGGACAGTAAACTCCGACATTGTTAGCAAAATGCCATTATTTTTTTTCCACAGTATATATTTTTTCTGTTTTCAGCCTTGTATTCTGAATCTAGACTAAGAGATAAAGATACACAGATATGTATTACGCAAAACAATTTATACAAGAGTTAGACTAAGAATTGCACTACAACACACAACTATCATTTACCCTATCTTTTCACGCAAGTTCAAAGAATTTCCCAAAAGTGTAAATGATTTTTTTAATATAATTTATGGAGTACATGTCTGCAAGCTCTTTTGTCTTACTAATTTTAATGTAAATACACTGATTAATTATTTAATTATATTCTTATAGATCAAAGAATGATTTATCATTTAATGATTACGTCTTAAACTTTATTAATTATTTGATTAGGATGTATGGTTTGAAATCATCGTCCAATATTTTTATTAATAAAATTCAGAAGTTAATTATGTTAATATAGCCAATTACGCATTACATTACCTTTAATTATCGGAGCGAAACGACCCACCTTTCGGCACGAAACAACCCGGCGCGAAATAACCCAGAGCGAACAGGTAATAGGAGCGAAACAACCCGGTACCGTTTGTGAATGCTGACAAGACGCAAAAGCTGACAAGGCATGAGCAGCAATACCCTGCTCTTTATGGAGATAATAATTCGTCCAAGAAACACACGAAGACATGAAAACGATGATCTGTGCCAAGTTCTTTGTGCAACAATGCATCTCAATTCGCGCTATGATATACATTCTCATGCAATTGAAAAGTGACTGTTATGCATTGTAAATACTCAAATGACATTATCTCAATTTTTGTATGACCAAACTCTGATCAACGGCAATTAACGCGCAACACCCCGGACTGTTGGACGAACGGCAATCAACAGATCAACTGCCTAATCCTATTTCGAATTAAGTCAATTCCAACCCCGATCGTTGCAAAATATCGTCTGTTTCGGAATATGCAATGACAACTGTTTCCAGGTAATATTTTGTATTTACCAATGTACGACCTCTTCATTGTTTTGTTTTAAGTCGGCCATTAAATGTATACCGAACGCGGACCTCGGAGAAGACACTAAATGACAATCGCAACAAGTATAATGGAACAGCCAACGTGGAACAGCCGTACTTTTCCATTCATTGATAATGTAAACAAACATTACGTCTTCCGTAGATTGTAAATAATGGACTATTGTTCTCGACGGCTACTGAATTTGATTTTTTTATTTCCAATGCGTTGTTATGATTTATTTCAAAACGGCCACATCGTTTCATTGACGGTTCAGGGAAGTACGTTTACGCCATTCATACAGTAAGGCATCAATCTTCCATATTCATACATCTACACACAAAATTTTATGAATTGGGAAATTCATTCGGTGATTAATTAACGAATTCGGGCACCATTTAAGTGTTGAAAAGTTCGTGCAATCAAATTAATGTTCAATGAAAATAGACTGTTGAGTGTTAGAGTTTTTTATGGGATCAGAAAGATATGTACGAGGTTTCCTGAAAAGGATTCTTTTAGCATGGGTATGATCACTAATGTTTGATTGCGTGAGGTTGGTCACCCGGGGTCGTAACATAGGATAGAATTCTATCCTTTGGATAGACACTAATCCAAAAAGTGTGGAAAACTGATATTTTACTAAAATTTTTCTAAGTCCAAGGCCGATAACTCTGTCAAAAATCAGTGGACCAGAACCAAACTTAAACTTGTTCTGTAACTCATTAAGGTAGACTCACACACAAAATATCAGATCAATACCTGCAACGGTTTAGAAAAAAAGTGTGGAAAACTGATGCGGGACTGACAGACGGACGGACAGACGGACGGACGGAGTGCAAACCTAAAGTCCCCTTCGGCTATCGCCAGTAGGGGACTAATAACAAAGAAACAGATTTATGATTTAAATTTTCACATAAACATACCATCTTCTTCAACAAGATCATAAACTGAAACATCCTCATTCCATGTATCACAGTCTTTATTTTCCTGTAGAAATACAATGTAAATCACACATAGATACAGACTACAAAATGGAATAGTTAATGGTGATAATCACAGAGTGCTGGACAAAACCTTACTGGCTGAGAACACATTCTCGCCAGGGACCCAATCTCGCCACTTGCCTTTTCTACAGACTGTTTTTAGATTTTTCTGTAAAAGTTTTGTTTCCCTGTGACGTTTACTATTTGTTTATTTCACACAATAAATTAAATTCTAACTGACCATTTTTAGTAAGCAGAAAAGTTGTGAATGGCAAGATTGGGTACCTGGTGAGAATGGGTACTTAGCCAGTACAGATATGAAGCATGCATTTTCCAATCATTCAAAATATTTCATTATCCGTCCATCAATCTGACACTGAAAAAAGGTGAGCAAGAACACAAGCAATATAATTATGGTGATGCTAAAGATACAAGATAATAGTATAAACTTATTGACTGGCTATGAGGACAATAGCAAGTTTATGGTCCCACAAGACACAACTATTTCCTGATGTGAAGGGGAAGGAAACAGTTAATGTGGAGGAGAGCCATCAGCTTCCTATTGTCCTTACTATTTTTTTATATACTTCTGCCTCCTTACCGTTTGATCTACATCAATTTGCACAAAATTTGTACAATTAAAATAAAGTTGTAAGTATTTAACAATTCTTATAGACATATGATTAATACTTGTCGTAAGATCTTGTGAAATGGCCCCTTTATCCTGTTTTGCATATATAGTAGGGGGCATTTACCGTGAAGTCTTCAACACTCTTGAGTTCATTAGAACATGTCCTAAGTTTTTTTTATCTGTAATGTATATAACATGTATTATGGAAAATTTATATGAATAGAATAGTAGTAGGCCTAAACCTGTACCTTATTTCTATCTATATAGTGGCATGAAATTTAGTTGTTTAAACTGCTGATGGAAATCTATATATCAGTTTGAAGTATGGAATTTTTAGCAAATTAAGACTTTCATTCTAAGAACAAGGTCAACCACATATGCCCTTTTTCAGAGTTTCAAAGCTGTTTGAAGCATATTTTTAAAAGTCTTTTAAAGTACAACCAGCTGTACAAAACTAGTAAAGGTTGATTTGATATAAACTTCTTTTATTCAATAAAGAAAAAGATTGGGCAACATGCAAAGCCTGTAAAAGTCTCTCCGTAAAAAGTTAAGCTATGTAGTCAATACACAAATCACTTTTACTTACTTTAAAATGTATCCCAAATAATTTAGTACAAAGATTAAACATTCCTTCCAGTACTTTAGTCAAGGGGAAATACTCTGCTAACTCATCAGTGGTCAATCTGGAAAAAAAAACATGTATTTTATATACTTGACTTGTCTAGCACTAACCTATGTCTGAGATGCTTTGGCCTTTGGCCTATGTTGGTCAAAAAACGTTTACCAACATCAGTCATTGTAGATCAGAGGAAGCTCATACAAATTTTATAGCCTAAACATGTAAGTGGGTTTATATGTCACTGGCCTCAGCCACTGTAGATCAAAGGATGTGCATACAAATTTTTAGCCGAAACATCAAAGTGGATTCAAATGTTACTGACTATTTGTCTATTTACCAGTACTTATAATGGTAGAATCCTTATTTAAAGAAAAAAGTATCAACCAAAAGACCCTAAAATCAATAGTAATATGTCTTTTTGAATAATATTTTTATAATTAAATCATGGAATTTATGAGGAGCAAACTGAATTTCATGAATTGAAAAACCTATTGCCATGCCTGAAGTAGATCAGGCTTACCATTCAGGAGCACCTGATGATTTCTAGAGTATTTGTATGGGTTCACACTGCTAGTGCTTTAGTTTTGTAGCATTCTTGCTCATTTTTGTTTATTTGTTTTGTCTTTGTCATGCTTTTTCAATTGCTGTTGGATATGAATTACGGTGATTTTGGATTTTTTATTTAGCAATTTCCCCTTTCATCATTTTTGCTACAGTATTCGTTTCCTGATGTATTTTGGCAAACTTTTCTCTGTATGAGTATTTAGAAACTTCGACCTTCTATATGAAACAATTTTCCTATCAACTTGATATTTTCTACTTAAATATATTACAAAACTACATGTATATATCAAGATATTTCCCTTATGCAAAGATATATCTAAATTTCAAATGAAGAATCGAAATTTATCTATTTGTTCGCAGTGTATCATTGATTATAGGCATACAGTTTGGCAAATGTGAAAATTATGATTTACACCTGTTGTCATCATTCATATTTTGTGTAGGAATCTGAATCTTCATTAAGGTGGGTCATGTTGTGTAGGAAGTTTTTGTCAATCCTTTTTAACTGTGACATATATGGTCATGATGCTAGACAGAACTCACTAAAAACCACTAAATTAAAAGAGTCTACATGTAGGGAGGTGAACATATCCTGAAACCATATTTGATCAAGAATTGTGCGATTAATACAGTTTCATTTATTTTGGTATAAAAGCTCCAAATTAAAATATCTAAGAAAACATATATGGCCCTTCTGAATAATATGACTACTTTTTCATATGAATTTATTTTTGTATTTTTTAGCCGAACTTTTAATATTCATCCAACATATAACGAAATATCACAGAAATAGCATCAATCTCCATGGACCCTGCTTAAAGTCTACCTCAAAAGACAAATGAAGGCCTTAGATGAGCGCAGCTTGATATGACAGCAGCATGTCAATCACTGAAATTTGAACAAGTGTATGTAGTCTAAAGCAAATTTGGACACATAAAGAGCTTGACACAGTAATTAGATGGACACAATAAGGAGCTTGACAAAGTAATTAGCTATACACAAACTAAGGAACATAAAAACAAGCCCTTTTGATCCCTTATAGCTCAAAAACTGTAAGAGCTACGCCAAATCTGTAGACGTACAACTGAAAGCTAACACAAAGAGAAACAGAAGAAGAAAAAATTCCAAGGAAATTCGATAAAAAATAAGAATTTTAAATATTTCAAATAAACAAGAGGAATCCAAAGAAAACTAGAAAAAGGTGATCTGCTGATCACAAAAGATACCCCCGCCCATAGGTAATCTTAATAATTGCAGGAATTTTCTCACAAAGCTAATTGAAGTTATCATCCAGAACATCCGGAAACTATGTATAAAATATACAGATTTTGCCTAAATCAAGGGCAATAACTCTGGAACACTTAATACGATCACGATAAAAAGCCAAAATTTTCTCTCAAAGTAAACTGAAGTTATCATCCGGAAACCATAAAATTTACAGATTTTGCCTACAACAAGAGCAATAACTCTGAAACCCATAATATGATCATGGTCAAAACTGAACTTGAGTTTTATTTTATAATTAGTAACCTTGTCCCAAAATATTAAAATTTTCTCTCAAAGCAAACTGTATATCATCTGGAAACCATAAAATTTACAGATTTTGCCTAAATCAAGGGCAATAACTCTCGAACGCAAATTCCGATCACGGTCAAAATCGAACATGACTAGTTTTTATGAATAGAAACATAGTCCTAAAATATTGAAACTTTCCCTCATAGCAAACTCAAATTATCATCCAGAGACTATAAAATTTACAGATTTTGCCTAAATACTCAAGGGCAATAACCCTGGAACTCAAAATCTGATCACGGTCAAAATAGAACTTCACCTGTTATAATCCCAAAATGTTAAAACTTTCCTTCAAAGCAAACTCAACTTATCATCCGGAAACCATAAAATTTACAGATTTTGCCAACATCAAGGGCAATAACTCTGGAACAAAAAATCCAATCATATTCAAAATTGAACTTGACCTGTATTTTATGAATAGAAACATAATCCCAAAATATTAAAACTTTCCGTCAAAGCAAACTCAAGTTATCAACCGGAAACCATAAAATTTACAGATTTTACCTAAATCAAGGGCAATTACTCTGGAATGCAAAATCCGATTACGGTCAAAATAGATCTTGATTTGTATTTTAAGAATAGAAACATAATCCCAAAATATTAAAACTTTCCTTCAAAGCAAACTCAAGTTATCATCATGAAACCATAAAATTTACACATTTTGCCTAAATCAAGGGTGATAACTCTGGAACACAAAATCCGATCACAGTCAAAATCGAACTTGACCTGTATTTTATGAATAGAAACATAATCCCAAAATATTAAAACTTTCCTTCAAAGCAAACTTAAGTTATCATCCGGAAATGACAGTGTTACGGATGGACAGATGGAAAGACGGACGGATGGACAAGAGGAATCCTATATACCCCCACCTTTTAAAAGCGGAGGTATAAAAATCTGATCAAATTAGATGAAAAATAAAGAATTTACTAACTTTGAAAATATGCAATTTCTGCCCCTTTAACCACTTATAGCTTGAAAATAGTAACAGCTATGCCAATTTGTTGACAGACGGATGGACAAGAGGAATCCTATATACCCCCATCTTTAAAAGCGGAGGTATAAAAATCTGATCAAAATCAGATGAAAAATAAAAAATTTACTCACTTTGAAAATATGAAATTTCTGCCCCTTTAACCACTTATAGCTTGAAAATAGTAAGAGCTACACCAATTTGTTGAATACTACTGAAAGCTTACAACAACAGAATATATAGAAAAAAATTCCATTGAAATCTGATGAAAAATAAAGAATTAATGTATTTTGAACATCTACAATTTTAGCACCTTTGACCCCTTATCCCTTGAAAATAGTAATAGATACTCCACACCCATTGAAATACTACAAAAAAATAAACAACAAGAGTAATATCAAGAAAAAAATTCCCATCAAATCAAATGAAAAAAACAAAATTTAAGGTAACCTGCACTTTGCAATTAAAGTCCCTTTTGATCCCTCATAACTTGGAAAGGGAACAATTTATCAAAAATCTAAAGGTTAAACAATATGATAATTTTTCATGAGGAATCCACTGAAAAAAACTGAATCAAAATTGGACTTAAAATAATTATTGATTATAAAGATTCCACAGGGAAATATGTGAAAACAACCGATTTTAACCCTTTTTAGCCAATTTTTCTTAAACAGGTAGGGCCTGAATGTTGAAATTAAACCTCAGCTTTGTGTGTGTCAAGAAATTACGTCCTACTAAAATTTGATATAACTTTGTCATTAAGAAAGTAATAATTTTGACCTTGTCTGTTTGCATGGCGTTAAATGCCACTTTCAATGGTATTTCAGCTATATCGTGGCTGTCATTTTAAGTGGTGGAAATGCCCTGGTACCCGGAGGGTGCCATCAAATTTTTTGGAAGTAAATGACATACCTCATCACGACTGGTTGATGTTAAACAGATGCAAGATCACAATTAAACAATTGTGAATGCTGCTGCCACCGCCACAGAAATCACCAAACCTATGTTTCGCCTTTTTGGAATTTTGTTGAAGGCTTGACAAAACTTTAACTAGAGGCTAACATGAGCCTGTATCGCTCACCTGGTGACTTGTTTTATTCATTGTCACCCAAAAGACCACCCATTCATACTATAACTCAGTTCAACAGATGTTACAGTTTCAATCTTGGATGAGGTACAAACATAAAAATAACAAACCTTGAAAGGGACCACCAAAAGACAACTGTAACCAAGTTTGGTTCAAATTGGCTCAGTAGATTCAGAAGAAAAGACATTTGAATGCATTTCCCATAGGGTCAACATGTTAAACTATGTTCCATGCTGGCAGCCATCTTGGATGAGGTACGTACGTAAAAATCACAAAATTTAAAGGGGACCACTCAAAGACTATTGTTACCATGTTTGGTTTAATTTGGCTAGGTAGTTTCAGCAGAGCAGATCTTTGAATACATTTACCATAGGGTCCATATGTTAAATATGTTCCCTGCTGGCAGCCAACTTGGATGAGGTACAACCACAAAAATCACATACTTTAAAAGGACCACCTGAGGACGATTGTGATAAAATTTGGTCCCCATTGGCTCAATGGTTTCAGAGGAGAAGATCTTTGAATGCATTTCCCATGGGGTCCTATGTTAAACTATGTTCCCTAATGGCGGCCATCTTGGATGAGATGCGAACCTGTAGGACATATGTAGAAATTGTAGTCCTTGAAAAGCTCAACATTTTTGCAATTCAAATTTAACCTCTATCTCAAACAGTTTTTGAAATAAAAGTAAAAACGTTATAAAAAATTGTGAAAATTCAAAGAAAAAGGGGCAATAACTCTTATGTGAGTCATCAGATTTTCTTAAAAATTGCAGGACATGTAGATCTTACTGTACTGACCATTTTTGCAATCAAAACTTCACTTTTATCTTCTACCATTTTCAATATATAAGACTAAAGTTAACAAAAAAAAAAAACGAAAATTTTTCTGAAGAAGGGCCAATAACTCCAAGACGAGTTATCGAATATTCTACAAAACTGCAGGGTATGTAGATCTCATCAAGTCCATCATTTTTACCCCATCAAATTTCTGATATCTGTAATGATTTTTGAGTATTTTGCAAAAAATGTCAATTTACCCCTTTGTTCTATTTTTAGTTACAGAGGCCATGATGTTTGGTCTACAGACATAAAAATCACAAACTTGAAAGTGCACTTACCCTGGTGATGATTCAGGCCAAGTTTGGTTAGTATTGGCCCAGTAGTTTCAGAGGAGAAGATCTTTGAATAAAAGTTAACTGACAGATGGGCAGACAGACAGACAGACAAAAGACACCAAGTGATGGCAAAAGCTCACATGGCCTATGGCGAGGTGAGCTTAAAAAAAACTGAAGGGGACTACCAAAGGACTAAAGTGAACAAGTTTGGTTCCAATTGGCTCATTTGTTTCAGAGGAATAGATCCTGAATACATTTTCATAGAGTCCTAAGTTAAACTGTTTCCCACTGGCTGCTATCTTGGTTCAGGCACAAATACAAAAATAAAAAAACTTTGAAGGAAACCATCCAATAACTATCATTACCAAGTTTGGCTCAGTGGGTTCAGAGGAAAAGATCTTTTGAGTGTATTTCCAATAGGGTCATATGTCAGACTATACTCCGAAATTGCTACCTTCTTTGATGAGGTACAAACATAAAAATCACAGATTCTGAAGTGGACCACCCAAGGACTTTTATGGCCTAGTTTGGTTTCAAATGGTACAGTAGTTTCAGAGGAGAAAATCTTTAATTCATTTCCAATAGGTATCCTAAGTTAACTATGTTCCCTGGTGCCCATCTTGGATGATATATGAGCATAAACACTGGTTTCACAGAAAAAGATCTTTAAATGCATTTCCTATTGTATTCATATGTTAAACTATGTTCTCAACTGGCAGCCATCTTGGTTGTGGTACAAACATAATCAAAGTACTTAAAGCCCTTATAGAAAGGTTGCTTTCAAAGATTTAAGTAGACTTGGTACAAGCTCCTCTTGTCGTTTATCCTTTCTATTTTGCTATAAAAGTGTGCAGTAAACTCTCCACACTTGTTTACTATCAAACAGTGTTACAAATATTGAAAAGAAGTAAGATAAATAGTACAGTCACAACATATAAAAATTCCTGACAAGCCAGCACTATTTGAACTAAATGCAAATTCTAAAGACCTCAAAATGTCACCTACTCATAAAAGTAACGGTTATCCCACAACAGTTCGTACATAATGATTATCTCCCTTTCTATATGTAAACTCAACCCTTAACATCGCTGTTTCTATTTTTAAAAGTGACCACAAGACTAGAATTTTCAAGGTAAAATTAATGATAGTAATGTGGACTAAAAGTCTATAAACGAACAAGCAACGGCAACAGGTTGTTTCATTTCAGTGATGAAAAAATACGGTGTCTAAAGCCTAGAGTTACATGACTTCCGTTAACGAATTATAACAAATCTTCGGAACATTAAAATATAGCTTGTCAAAAAAACAACCCAGAATAAGGCCTCTGACAATGCACAGACAGTGAAACACAAAACTCACATGTTGAACTAAGCTTTCGTCAATTCTACTTTCGTTTTGTTCATTCAGCACCTGTTGCGCATGCGTCTGTATCAAAAATTTGTTTACATGCCGTTCAAGCAACAGAAACGCTCTCGTGTTTATGTAAAATCATTTCACTGTTAGAGCGTTTTATCCATTTTAATTACAGGATATCAATTATACTAGCAAAGATGCACTTTATTTAATCCGTTGAAGATTCCGTGCAATGACAAACCATTCTTCCGTAATCACCCGAAGTTAAACGATGATAAATTTTCAGTTAAGGAGTGTGTGCAATCGTTTTTCTTGAATAATTCTTTTAAATTATCACCAAATTCTTTCAAATCTGAATTACTTTATTTTCTCACTAACTCTTTGTTTTAATTCAAAAATTTGATTTCGGTCAATCTGGTTTTTCAAATTGAAGCACCTGTTTTTCTTCAAAGTGCATTTCATGACATGAGAAAGCGTTGCAATGCAACTTTTCTAAAAATCACAAAATTTGAAGGGAACCGCCTAAGGACTATTGTGACCAAGTTGGGTTCTCAATAGCACCGTGATTTTAGAGGAGAATATCTTTGACTGCATTTCCCATCGGGTCTTATGTTCAATCATGTTTCCAGCTGGTTAGCCATCTTGGATGAGGTATGAACCAATCACAACTTTGAAGGGACTACCCAAAGACTGTTGTGACAATGTTTAGTTCCAATTGGCTCAGTGGTTCAGATAAGATCTTTGAATGCATTTTCCATATGGTCCCTATGGTAAACTTATGTTCCCCGCTGGGAGCCATCTTGGATGAGGTATGAATCAATCACAACTTTGAAGGGACTGTTGTGACAATGTTTAGTTCCAATTGGCTCAGTGGGTCAGAGAGGATCTTTGAATGCATTTTCCATATGGTCCCTATGGTAAACTTATATTCCCAGCTGGGAGCCATCTTGGATGTGGTATGAACACTGAACTCATGAACTTTGAAAAGGGACCACCTGAGGACTATTGTGACTAACTGACGGACGGATTACGGATGCCAAGAGATGGAAAGAGTTCATCCTGGCTACAGCCAGGTGAGCTAAAAATGTTATTGTTTAACAAGAATTGTCAGAAGACATCATAGCTCGTCGGGGATTAGAATGAAGTCAATGTACAATTTCTAATGTGTACATTTTCAAAATTGCAACATTTAAAGAATTTCAAAATGTGATAAAATGAAGTCACATGCCAAATATGAATGCAATATCACTAAATCCCTACCTTTTGGAAGCAAGGTGAAGTTTTTCAAAAATTGCCCTCAGGGCAAGGTCAAGGTCAAAATGTCTATAAATATGGAATCTCTATAAAGTTCTCATCATAAGGAAGTTGTATACCAAATATGAACACTCTACCACTAATTGTCTAGCTTCTAGAAGCAATGATAAAGATTTTTAAAAATTGCTCTCAGGGTAAGGTCAAGGTCATAATGTATACAAATGTGGTACCCACAGAAAGCTCTCATCATAAGAGAGTTACATACCAAATATGAACATCCTACCACTAAACGACTGAATTCTAGAAGGAAGGCTAAAGTTTTTAAAAAATTGCCCTCAGGTAAAAGGTCAAGGTAAAAATATCTACAAATATGGTACTAGTAGAAAGCTCTCATCACAAGAAAGTCACATACCAAATATGAACACCCTAGCACTAAACAAATGAATGCTAGAAGCAATGTTAATGGTCTTAAAAATGTGTCCTCAGGGAGAAGTCAAGGTCAAAATGTCTACAAGTATGGTACCAAAAGAAAGCTCTCATCATCAGGAAGTCTCATGCCAAATATGGACACCCTACCACTTTTAACTTCATTCTAGAAGCAAGGTTTAAGTTTTTTAAAATTTGCGCTCAGGGAAAGGTCAAGGTCAAAATATCTACAAATATGGTTCCTTTCGAAAGCTCTCATCACATACCAAATATCATCATCCTAGCTCTTCAGGTCTCTATTCCACAATCAAGGTAAAAGTTTCTGCTAACGCCGACAATGCAGACACGGGGGGTATGACAATAGCTATCCGGACATTTGTCCCGGTTAGCTAAATAGGATTAAGGTGTTGTGTTAAAAACAATCATAATACAACATTTTTGTAATATACAATTTGATTGGACAAAAACGACCATCAAATACTATATCTATATGTCTTGGACATGGTTTGTTCCCTGTGTAGTCTGATTCCCTAAATTCGTACAAATACATCAATCAAAATATAACATGAAACTGAAATTCAGCAGCATTAGAATCACAATAACAGTACATTTTTTGAAACACAAGACATCAATCTTACACTGTACAGGTCCCCATACTGATACTTGCAGAGGGCTGGGATAAGTGGTTCCTGAGAATAATGTGACAGAATTTTTTTGTGACGACAATGGTAAAAAAATTTTGAAGTTCAGTAAAAAAGGAAGTGGTCATAAGAAAGATTCCAAACTCTCCTACATGGTATATGTCCACATATTGATACTCTATTCCAAATTGCAGAAGGCTGGGATATGTGGTTCCTGAGAAAAATGTGACAGAGAAAAATATTCTAAGTTCTGTCAAACAGGAAGAGGGCATAGTAGAGATCCCAAACTCTTTAACACCTTTTAAGTCCGCATACTGATACTCTATTATGAATTGCAGAAGGCTGAAATTTGTACTTCTTCAGAAATATGTGATGGAAATATTCATAACGCAAAAATATGCAATGTTTTGTCAAACAGGAAGTGGGCAAGCAAGAGATCCCAAATCTCTTACATGATATAGATTCCAATACTGATACTCCATGCCAAATTGCAGAAGGCTGGGATATGGGGTTCCTAAGAAAAAACGTGACAGAAATTTTTTGTGAAGCAAGCAACTACATGGACTGACACAAGAAAATTGATAGTGATATGCAGGCAACAATTAAATGACCATCCTGTTACCTGGCCTAGTTAATATCAACTTGATGCATGAAAACATTTATTTACAAGAATTAACAATCTTAGTGGAAGCCTTTTTGAACTTTTGATCCATTCAAATATAAAAATCTGGTAGATTACCATCATGCGACCATACCTACTTATTATCAACTTATATAAGAAACAGCTAACAAGAATTAGCAATTTACACCATTTACCTGAACAAATCTTCAGTGGAGGCCGTCTTGGATTTATGATTGGTACAAAATCCTACATTTTTTAAAAACCATCATGTTACCATGCTTTATTAATAATAACTCGATGTATGGAATGGTTTTCAAAAATCAGCAATTCAAATCCTTTTCCAATGGTGTCAATGTTAATCTATGTTCTGCAGTGGTGACCATCTTGGATGCGATGAAAACCTCACAGACATATAATTACATTTCATGAATATTCATTTGAATTCCGTCAGTTTGATAGGTGAACATCGATCACGTGGCATATCAATGTGAAGTTGCAATTCCCATGAAACACATTTGACCACGTGTTCATGTGGCGNTTTGTATAAGTTTTGTTTCAATCTGGCAAGGGATACTCAAGTTATCATCCGGAAACGAAATCCGGAATGACGGAATGACGGAAAGGCGAATTCTTTAGTCCCCCGCTTTCGCGAAAGGCGGGGGACAACAAAAGTCAATCAAAATGTAGGTCATGGACCTCTTATTGTTGGTGAATCTGGTGCATGTACTGATGAAATATTATCAAAATACTACAAGAGGTTGCCAATATATGCACCTAAATGCAAAACTTAACATCGGGTTGTACGGACAGACAGAGAAGGGTAAATCCATATGCCCCTTCCACATTCGTGGTGGGGTATAAAAATGAAATAAATAAATGAACACAATAAGGTGCTTGACACAGTAATCAGCTGGACACAAACTAAGCAACATAATAATTAGCCCTTTTGATCCCCTTAAGCTCAGAAAGGGTAAGAGTTACACCAAATCTGTGGACATACTACTGAAAGCTTACATCATGTGACATCCAAAGAAAACATCGAATTGAGTTTGATTAAACAAGTGATGACCCTAAAAGATGTCTCGCCTGTCCCTGCTGGACTCTAAATTGATGTGAAATCTAAGTGAACTAATCAGAAAAGTGAACATGCTCACTAGACNATGGACTTAAGCAGAAAAACTTAACATGGCCACTAGACCGTGAAATTGAGGTCAAGGTCAAAAGTCACCTGCCAGACTGACATGTACTATCCAAGACCAACCTACATACCAAATATTATCAACCTACCACTTCTAGTTATTGAGAAATGGACTTAAGCAGAAAAACTTAACGTGGCCACTAGACCGTGAAATTGAGGTCAAGGACAAAAGTCACCTGCCAGACTGACATGTACTACCCAAGACCAACCTACATACCAAATATTATCAGCCTACCACTTCTAGTTATTGAGAAATGGACTTAAGCAGAAAAACTTAACGTGGCAACTAAACAGTGAAATTGAGGTCAAGGACAAAAGTCACCTGCCAGACTGACATGTACTACCCAAGACCAACCTACATACCAAATATTATTAACCTACCACTTCTAGTTATTGAGAAATGGACTTAAGCAGAAAAACTTAACGTGGCCACTAGACCGTGAAATTGAGGTCAAGGACAAAAGTTACCTGCCAGACTGACATGTACTACCAATACCAACCTACATACCAAATATTATCAACCTACCACTTCTAGTTATTGAGAAATGGACTTAAGCAGAAAAACTTAACGTGGCCACTAGACAGTGAAATTGAGGTTAAGGTCACATGACAAATGTCAGACTGGCATATACCCAAATAAATCTTGCTATAGGACAAATATTGTGAGTCTAGAGGCTACAGTTGCTGAGAAATAGACTTGAATGTAAAAATTTAACAAAGTCACTGAACCATGAAATTGAGGTCAAAGAAACATGACAGGTGTCAGACTGGCGTGTACCCATATAGATCTCCCTACAAACAAAATGACCGGTCTAGGTGTATCAGTTACTGAGAAAAGGACTTGAATGTGAAACTATGTCGCAGATTTTCTAAGTTCACTGAACCATGCAATTGAGGTCAAGGCAACACGACAGGTGTCAGACTGCCGTGTACCCATATAGATCTCACTATAGACCAAATATGACAAGTCTAGGTATTATAGTTCCTGAGAAAAGGACTTGAATGTGAAACTATGTCACAATGTTTATGTGCTTATTGAACCATGAAAACAAGGTCAAGGTCATCCAAAATATATGCTGCTGGAAAGGTCATCACTTGGTGGTGCACTGGACCAAAGATGATGTTTGTATGTATTACCCTTGAAAAGTTATGAAGGTTTTAGAAAAAAGTTTACGCCGCCACCGGATTGCTATACCTATGTCTCGCTTTCAGCGACTTTCGTCGCAGGCGAGACAAAAAGATTTCACAAATTTTGAAAAATTGCAATTTCAGTCCCTTTGACCCCTTATAACTTGGAAACAGTATGAGATAAGCCAACTCTGGTGACATCCTACCATTAAATTACAACATTGAACAAGTGGAATCCATGAAAAAAATCCAATCAAAATTCCATTAAAAATAAAGATTTTACATATTTTGAAAAAATTGCAATTTTGGCCTCTTAGCTCAAAAACGGCCAGAGCTATGATAAATCCTATGACATAATACTCAAAGCTTACAATAAGAGGAATCCAAAATCAAAATCAAATGTAAAGTAAAAATTTTACGTAATCGTTTGGCCCAGTTTGGCCCCTCATAACTCCAAAAGTAGGAAAGTTATAAAAAATCTTATGGTTAAGCTATGCTAATTTTCCTTAAGGAATCCATTGATAAAACTGCATCAAAATTGGACTAAAATTGGACTTAAATTAAAAAAAAAAAATTTTTTGAGATTCACCATCATTTGGCTTGTGAACGGTATATGCGACATGAAATCTGTTGCATACAACTGATTGGAAATAAAATCGGGAGCACATTGAAAGAAAACCCATCAAAATCAAATAAATAATAAAAATTCTGCAGCCAAATGTATGAAAACACAAAATTTTGCACTTTTTGCACCCTTTAAAAAAAAAACATGTAAAGGTTCTTCAGAACCATATGTCTCGCCTGCTCAGTAAGGGATCATTATAATCAGGACAATACTAACATTTATATATTTTCTGTATTCCAAAAAAATAACTGGTCTTTAAGAGTTTTAAGAAATTTACCAAAATTTGGAATCAAATATTTTTTTAGTTTAGGTATTGAAAATACCTGTTTTCACCAAAATGTATCTCAAATGGTATGGTTGCTAGGCAGAATTCCAAAACATAGAAAGCAGCCACAGACTGCAAACTCACCTCATCGCACAGCATTGTCACATGTTGCACATGTAAGTAAACAGGAATGGACTATACTATAATTATTCTTTTTAACAGATTCAGTCATGCATAAATTGTAGTTTATAGACTGCATCCGAAACATGCATTGCTGTTGTCATCCCAAAATGCATCATACATACCAATATGGTTGATGTGGGCCATGTCAGTAAGCAGGAATAGACTTTAACCATTCATAGTTGTCATCCCAAAATGCATCATGCAAACCAGTATGGTTGATGTGGGCCATGTCAGTAAGAGGGAATGGACTTGAACCATTCTACCTAACCAAGTCGCTCATGCGTAAAATGTAGGTCACAGACAGCATCCAAAGCATCCATTGTTGTTGTCATCCCAAAATGCATCATACATACCAATATGGTTGATGTGGGCTATGTCAGTAAGCGGGAATGGACTTTAATCATTCTACCTAACCAATTTGCTCATGTGTAAAATGTAGGTCAGAGACAGCTTCCGAAGCATGCATTGTTGTTGTCATCCCAAAATGCATCATGCATACCAATATGGTTGATGTGGGCCATGTCAGTAAGCGGGAATGGACTTTAACCATTCTACCTAACCAAGTCACTCATGCATAAAATATAGGTCACAGACAGCATCCGAAGCATGCATTGTTGTTGTCACCCCAAAATGCATCATACATACCAGTATGGTTGATGTGGGCCATGTCAGTAAGCGGGAATGGACTTAAACCATTCTACCTGACCAAGTCGCTCATTCATAAAATGTAGGTCAGAGACAGCATCCCAAAAATGCATTGTTGTTGTCATCCCAAAATGCATCATACATACCAATATGGTTGATGTGGGCCATGTCAGTGAGCAGGAATGGACTTTAACCATTCTACCTAACCAAGTCGCTCATGCATAAAATGTAGGTCAGAGACAGCATCCGAAGCATGCATCCCAGTCGTTATCCCAAAATGCATCAGGCATACCAATATGCTTGATTTTGGGCACGTCAGTAAGCAAGAATGGACCTTAACCGTTTTTCCTAAGAGGACGCCAATGCAAACGCTAGGGGTATCACATAAGCCCCCCTTACTTCGTAAGGTGAGCTAAAAATAACAGATCTTGAAGAGTTTCAGGAAATTTATCCAAATTGGAATCAAATATTTTTGCAATTCAATTATTGAAAATTACTGTTCATCAATATATTTTTTTAAAAAGTATGGTTGCTAGGTAGAATTCAAATAATTAATTGGTCTAAATGAGTTCCAGGAAATTTACCAAAAAATCAGAATAAAAAAATTTTGTAATTTTATTCATTAAAATGTTTATTTCAAATTCACTCAAAAACCATGGTTGCTAAGAATTCAAAAAAAAATTGCATGTCTTGCACAATTTCAGGAAATTTACCAAAATTGGAATCAAATATTTTTGCAATTCCATTATTGAAAATTACTGTTTTCATCAATATATTTTTAAAGAAGTATGGTTGCTAGGTAGAATTCCAAAAAATTAATTGGTCTAAGAGAGTTCCAGGAAATTTACCAAAATCGTAATCAAATATTTTTGCAATTTTATTCATTAAAATGTTTCTTTATTTCAAATTCACTCAAAAACCATGGTTGCTAGGAGGAATTTCAAACAAGAAAATGTCTAACCGACACAATTTCCCACCTCACACCTATTTCATGATCAGTGAGGCATGAAGTTGGTGGCATGGGTAAATATTTGTTATGTTTTTTTTTTTTATTTATATCCTAATGTGTATTTATATGAAGTTTCATGATTTTAGCATACATCCGTCACAGAAAAGAAACCTCATACTATCCCAATTTTATCTAAGATCAGTGAAGCATGAAGTTAGCAAGAATACATTTTTATTATGATTTTTGTTTATTTAGACCCTAATGTGTATTTCTACAAAGTTTCATGATAATAGCATACATCCTTCACAGAAAAAAACTTTAACCTAAGGGTAAACCTTATACTACCCCCTTTTTTCCATGATCAGTGAAGCATGAAGTTGGTAGTCTGGATAAATTCTTATTATGATTTTTGTTTAATCATACCATAATGTGTATTTATACAAAGTTTCATGAAAACAGACTACATCCTTCACAGAAAAAAAAAACTAGAGCTGTCGGCAAAGCCAGACTAATACCCCCTAATACCAAGTTTGATAATCCTAGGTGCTATGGTACAAAAGTTCTGTTCCAGATACGAAATACACATGGTTTTACTTTCATTAAGGTCAAAGGTCAAAGTCAAGACATGACCTAAATTTGGTACGCGACACATCGTCTTCCCATGATGCATCCACACAACAAGTTTGATAATCCTAGGTGCTACGGTACAAAAGTTCTGCTACGGACACGGTTTTACTATCATAAAGGTCAAAGGTCAAAGTCAATGTCACAGTGACCTGAATTTGGTTTGCAACACATCATCTTCCAATGATGCATCCACACACCAAGTTTGATAATCCTAGGTGCTACGGTACAAAAGTTCTGTTCCGGACACGAAATGCACACGGTATTACTATCATAAAGGTCAAAGGTCAAAGTCAAGGTCACAGTGACCTAAATTTGGTACTCGACACATCGTCTTTCCATGATGCATCCACACACCAAGTTTGATAATCCTAGGTGCTACAGTACAAAAAGTTCTGCTCTTGACACGAAATGCACAAGGTTGTACTATCATAAAGGTCAAAGGTCAAAGTCAAGGTCACAGTGACCTAAATTTGGTACGCGACACATCGTCTTCCCATGATGCATCCACACACCAAGTTTGATAATCCTAGGTGCTACGGTACAAAAGTTCTGCTCCGGACACGAAATGCACATGGTTTTACTATCATAAAGGTCAAAGGTCAAAGTCAAGGTCACTGTGACCTAAATTTGGAACGGGACACATCGTCTTCCCATGATGCATCCACAGTCCAAGTTTGATAATCCTAGGTGCTATGGTACAAAAATTCTGCTCCGGACACGAAATGCACATGGTTTTACTATGACCTAAATTTGGTGCACGACACATCGTCTTCCCATGATGCATCCACACACCAAGTTTGATAATCCTAGGTGCTACGGTACAAAAGTTCTGCTCCGGACACGAAAGGGGACGGACGGACAGACAGACGGACAGACATGGTGATTCCTATATACCCCCCAAACTTCATTTGCAGGGGGTATAAAAACTTCAACTTGAGGGCAAACCTGACATTGGAAGGACGGACGAACGAACAGATGGACAGACCCAAACACTATTTGCTACCCTACTATAGTAGACAGGGCATAAAAATTGCATGTCTTGGACACTTTCAGGAAATTTACCGATGTTAGAACCCTGTTCTTTATTTCATATGCATTCAAAATTTTTATTATGATTTTTGTTTAATCATACCCTAATGTGTATTTATATAAAGTTTCATGAAAACAGACTACATCCTTCACAGAAAAAAAAAAAAACTTCAACTTGAGGGTAAACCTGACATGGGAAGGACAGACGAACGAACGAACAGACGGACAGACCCAAACACTATTTGCTACCCTACTATAGTAGACGGGGCATAAAAATTGCATGTCTTGGACACTTTCAGGAAATTTACCGATGTAAGAACCCTGTTCTTTATTTCATATGCATTCAAAATTTTTATTATGATTTTTGTTTAATCATACCCTAATGTGTATTTATATAAAGTTTCATGAAAACAGAATACATCCTTCACAGAAAAAAAAAACTTCAACTTGAGGGTAAACCTGACATGGGAAGGAGGGACGAACGAACAGACGGACAGACCCAAACACTATTTGCTACCCTACTATCGTAGGTGGGGCATAAAAATTGCATGTCTTGGACACTTTCAGGAAATTTACCGATGTTGGAACCCTGTTCTTTATTTCATATGCATTCAAAATTATGCTTGGCATCAAAGAATTGTCTTATTTTCTTAATTATATGCAAAAATTTTTAAAATTACTGGTCTTCAATATTTTCAGGAAATTTACCAAAGTTGGAAATGAAAATTCCATCAGCATATTACATATCTGCACACTGCATGCAGAAATGTTCATTTATAATGAAATTCTGTAAAAACACAAACACTTAATTCACTTTCTAAAGAACTTTTACCTGTGGATGAACATCAAAATTTCTTAGCAAAAAACTAAGTCCAAATACGCAAAAAAAAATAGAAAACCCCCCCCAAAAAAATTTCCCATTTTTTCAGCTGGGGATAATTTTCTGACCATCATCTAACTTCTGACCACTTTTCAATAAATTCCAATAAGATTAAATAACTTTATTCAACTTCTAAAAAACTTTTATCTGTGGGTCAACATTCAATTTTTTCCAATTACGGAAAAAATATGCAAAAAAAAAAAAAAAAATTCAAAATTTTCATCTGGAGGTCATTTTCCGAACATTTTCTAGCTTCTGACTAGTTTTTAGGATATTCCAATAAGATTTAATAACTTTATTCACCATCTAAAAAACTTTAATTTGTGGTTTAACCTTTCAAAAAAACTAAGTCGAAATACTGAAAAAAAAAAACCAACAAAAATTCTGATATTTTTTGCTAGATGTAATTTTCTGACCATTATCTAGCTTCTGTCCAATTCTGACACAATTCTATATAGATTAAATGACTCTATTCAACCTATGAAAAACTTGTACAATTGTTGACGCCAACGACAGAATTTGGATCACTATGTTTTACTTCTGCGACTTTCGTCGCAGGCGAGACAAAAATGAAAGGAGCAATAATACCCAAAACCAATCAAATCCTTCCTTTTGTGGCAAGGAACATCATTTTAACATTTCATAAGGACTGATTATTTGGAACTCAAGTTATTGACCAAAAATAGTAATGGTGCATTACATGATACCCCACCATGTTTCACAAAATTTTAAAGTTTAAAGAGGCATAAATCCAGAAACCTGTGTACCTCTGAACCCAAAACTATACTTGGCCTATGTTTTATGGTAAACTACTACATAGCAAGTTTGAAAACCTTAAGTTATTTTATTCTCAAGTTATCAGTCAGAAACATTTAAATTCGCGAAATTTCAAAGTTTCAAGGGGCATAACTCCAGAACCCCTTGGACCTCTGAACCCAAAATCACACTTGGTTTGAGTTTTGTAGTAAATAAGTTACATACCAAGTTTGAAGACAGTATATTATTTCATTCACAAGTTATGAGTCGGAAAAGCAAATTTTCCCAAAATTCAAAGTTTCAAGGGCATAACTCGAGAACCCCTTGGACCTCTGAACCTAAAATCGAACTTGGCCTGAGTATTATGGCAAACAACTTACATACCAGGTTTGAAGACCTTATGTTATTTTGTTCACAAGTTATAAGCCGAAAACCTTCAGGGAACAGACAGAAGGACAGATGGACAGACAGATGGACAGATGGACTGATGGACGGACGGATGAACAGACAGACAGATACATGACTGAGGATATCATCACTATGTGTGGCAGGGTATAACATGCAGTAATAAGGACGATGACAATGACAACAATGACATCTAAAACGGCAGTATACCTTTATATGAACTCAAATTATTTGCGGCCATATAAAAAATAGTAAAAGTTTTTCTTCCAAGATGATGGTTTTATGTATATTTACAGTGTATGAAAAAAATGGATCTTTATTATGTAAAAATGCTTTTGGATGAGAATTTCTTTACTTTGAAGTGATAATTTTACCATTATAAGACCCTTTTATAAGCATTCAAAGAATTTTGACCAAAGTTATAAGTCTCCTGGTGTGATAACACCTTTAAATCATACATTGGCAAATTATTTAAAACAACAGGTGTTTTCTTGTACAGTGACGATAATGATAACAAATTAACACTAAAGGAAAACCTTTTAAATCAATTTTGATTTACCAGAGTATTAAGAAATGTTTTTATCCCCTCACCCAATGGAGTTGGGGAGGGGTTATAGAATCGAGCCCATCTGTCTGTCTGTCCTTCTGTACATCCCTCTGTCCCACCTCAGGATTAAGTTTTTGTTAAGGTTCATATCTGAGAAACTATATGTGGTACATCAATATCTTTGGTCAGTGGATGCGTCACTCTTACCTACATTTTACGCTTAGTAGATGCATCTTGGAAAGTGATGTTGCTTCAGATTATAATTGGGTCACTCTAACATACATTTTATGCTTCAAAGACTCCAGTTAAAGTTTGCATTCAGGTTCATATCTGAGAAATTACATATGGCACATCAATCACCTTTGGTCAGTGGATGGGTTTTGGAGAGTGATGCTGCTTCAAATGATAATTGGGTCATTCTGACCTACATTTTATGCTTCAATGACTCCGATTAAATTTTGTGTTAAGGTTCAGAGCCAAGAAACTACATGTGGCACGTCAATCATCTTTGGTCGCTGGATGGAATTTGGAGAGTGATGCTGCTTTTTAGATGATAATTTGGTCACTCTGGCCTTATTTTATGCTTCAATGACTCTGGTTAAAGTTTCTGTTAAGGTTCATATCAGAGAAAACTACATGTGGCACATCAATCATCTTTGATCAGCAGATTTGTCTTAGAGAGTGATGCTGCTTAAAATGATAATTGGGTCACTCTGACCTATATTTTATGCTTCAATGACTCAGGTTATAGTTTGTGTTAAGGTTCATATTTCAGATATTAGAACTTGTAGAGTAATGATACTTTCAATAGTGATGAGGAAAACATAGAAAGCAGCCACAGCCTGCTAAGCTCACCTCGTTGCGCAGCATTGTCACACATTGCACAAGTCAGTAAACAGGAATGGACTATAATCATTCTTTTTAACAGATTCAGTCATGCATAAATTGTAGTTTACAGTCTGCATCCGAAGCATGCATTGTTGTTGTCATCCCATANGTTAAGTTTGCATTAAATCCATACCTGAAATACTTTTGCTTGTACAGAAATTACAATTTGTCCAAAGTTGCATCTAGGATGGTGATGAGGCTGCAGGTAATAATTTGACATAGTTTGTTTTTTAGATTGGAATAAATTCATTTCATTATCAAACATGCGGGCGAGGGGATTAGCTTTAATTTCTGACTGCACTAGTTATTATAGGACTGGGATATTGGTTTTCATTAACAAGTCATATTTTTGTACTGGGGTCCCAAAGTGCAATTTGATTGGATGAATATCATTCATCACGAGTTAAAGACTAAGATAACCTCAATATTTTCTAATATTTCAAAAATTCTAAATTATATCAACATGATCATTGAAAATTTACACATGTATCAATTAATATATTACTCATATACCATTCCTATCATGTCTATTTAGCCTCTATAGCCAGATTTTGTCAGAGCTGTTAAATCTATCACATTAACTGAACATTATTTTTAAAAAAATAAAGGCAGGTAAGCAAAATTTATTTTTTGTGAAAAATGCTGTAAAATTGGAAGAAAATGAACAAAATCTATATAATTTTTGAAATTGAAAGGGGCTGGGAAAATTGGATGGGAGGGTATGCAAGTCCAAAATATTCTTTATTGTGGCCAAAAAAGGTCTCATTTTCTAACTATGTTAAAACTAGTGCTGTTGCCAAATGGCAGCCAGTTATACCCTCGCTCATTGAACCCTGAATCAATACGGTAAGTGCAAATTCAAGTGTGTGTGAACAGTAAAATATTCAGAAAATATTCAAAGATAAATTATCTCCCCTTCTAAATTCCAGAAAGCAACCATATTACTACAACTGTGCACCATTTCATTAAAATTTAACCACCTGTTTAAGAGGACATGCCCTGACAAGATTCATCCCGCTTTTTTCCAGAAAATATTCAAAGAAAAATTGTCTCCTCTGAAAATTACAGGCATCAGACACATTTTCAGGTGGTGTACTACAACTGTGTAACATTTCATTAAAATCAAATGACAAATGGACAGAATGAAAGTGTATTCCAATATACTCCACATACCCAGTTGAGGTATTCAATCTAGACTTACCATTGATGAAGTTTCAATAATATAGTCTTGTTTATGTAGAACACAGTTACTTACGTTTCTAATAAACTGACAACATTTTCCAAGCTACCAGCCATCGACCCTGATACTGCAAATTCTGCATAGTTCTTAAATCCAAACATTTCAGCAACATCATTCCTGTTTAATAAAAATAATAGTCCAAATACAACATTAAATGTTACATTTATTCAAATTGGACAAAATAGAATACATTATTTTTTCATTTTAGTACATTATTTTAAGAGTTTGAATATACTTCCCGAATGCAATGTAATAAACACATATTCATGTTTTAATATATATTTTCATCAACTAAATCTTGAGGGCCCAGGGCCACCATCTGGGTAAGGAATCTATATGTACTCTGAAAGATGCAACTGCATGTCAAATATCAAGTGGCTAGGACTACTGGTACAGGCTGTACTAACTGCTTGAAAAGACTTAAATGTGATTGTTCATGCATGACTAAGGGTCAGGGCCACCATCTGGGTATGGAATCGGTATATACTCCTCAGGATGCAATTGCATGTCAAATATCAAGTAGCAACGACTACTGGTACAGGCTGAACTTAACAGCTTGCTAAAAACTTAATGTGATCTTTCATGCATGATTCAGGGGTTGGGGCCATCAACTAGGTAGGGATTTGAGTTGTACCCATATTAATCATACTGCACACCAAATACTATGGATGTACATCTAACATAAGCTTCTTAATTCTCAATAGTTTCCAATTGTTGATGTCACCATTGCCACCGCCATCAGAAACGCTATCCCTTAGTCTCTCCTCCATGAATTTTTCATCCTGGGAGAGACAAAAATATAAGTTGTGATTTTTATTCTAGAAGTTTTGTGAATTTCTGTCATGTGACATTTTGTCCTTTGACTTTCTGTCCATTTACCATCAAAAGACAATACCGGACTTACAAATGTACAAGATAGCTCTTTTGTGACAGGAGGGAAAACTGCTACCAGACAGCATTCCTGTCAGGTTGATGCATTTCCTCATTATGGGGATTACCCTCTATCTGGACATTGGCACTATTTTTTCAATATCATGCCTTTGAAGATTCTATAATTTTTATGATAAAATTTTTGGTGGAATGCATTAAATATATATTTTGTTCCTTACAGACATTTCTGTCAACAGTCTTCATCAGATTCCTCTGTATATTCTTATTCCTACATTGTAAAATCAAAGAGAAACAAGAAATCAAGGAAATAAGGAGAGAACACCTGTAAATAGCTGAATAATTTTTTTTAGTATATGTTTTACTTACCTATAGGCACCACTTTCATTAATGGTTACATTGTTTTTTAAATGTTGGTTGGCCCACACATGAGAACTGATATTAGATTTAGCATGCCAAACATTCCATCATGTAGTACATCCATTACAGTGTGATGTCAGACCTACCTGTATGCACGACTTTCACTAATGGCTACATTGTTAAATGTTGGCTGGCCCACACATGAGAACTGATATTAGATTTAGCATGCCAAACATTCCATCATGTAGTACATCCATTACAGTGTGATGTCAGACCTACCTGTACCAGGGTTCCCACAACATTATTGTAATCAAATTCAAGGACTTTTCAAGGAGTTTTCAAGGTCTTTCTTATAATTTTCAAGGTCCTTTCCCTGAACAAACCCACTGCTTCTGCATGAGAAACAACAATCAAGCAATTGAAATCCAGTCAAACTAGCACTATGAGACTATCTCTTTGAACTTACTATGAAGCACATATAATCTCTCCTTGTTTAAGGTCTCATGGGCCGAGCTCAATTATCCTGTTCAGGACATGTTCTATCTGTTCTATGAAACATTGATAATCAAGTGGCATAGAACTGGAACAGAACATTCAATATGGAGATCAAAATCTAAATGATCGTGATATTTACTGCGACAACCCTTCACTCATTGGGAGATTAAAGAATCCATTTTTTTACATTGTGAAATAGATTNTACCGGACTTACAAATGTACAAGATAGCTCTTTTGTGACAGGAGGGAAAACTGCTACCAGACAGCATTCCTGTCAGGTTGATGCATTTCCTCATTATGGGGATTACCCTCTATCTGGACATTGGCACTTTTTTTTCAATATCATGCCTTTGAAGATTCTATAATTTTTATGATAAAATTTTGGTGGAATGTATTAAATATATATTTTGTTCCTTACAGACATTTCTGCCATCAGTCTTCATCAGATTCCTCTGTATATTCTTATTCCTACATTGTAAAATCAATGAGAAACAAGGAATCAAGGAAATAAGGAGAGAACACCTGTAAATAGCTGTTTAGTTTTTCTTTTTAGTATATGTTTTACTTACCTATAGGCACCACTTTCATTAATGGCTACATTGTTATTTAAATGTTGGCTGGCCCACACATGAGAACTAATGTAAGATTTAGCATGCCAAACATTCCATCATGTAGTACATCCATTACAGTGTGATGTCAGACCTACCTGTATGCATGACTTTCACTAATGGCTACATTGTTATTTAAATGTTGGTTGGCCCACACATGAGAACTGATATTAGATTTAGTATGCCAAACATTCCATCGTGATGTACGACCATTAGTGTGATGTTAGACCTATCTGTATGCATGACTTTCACTAATGGCTACATTGTTATTTAAATGTTGGCTGGCCAACACATGAGAACTGATATTAGATTTAGTATGCCAAACATTCCATCATGTAGTACATCCATTACAGTGTGATGTCAGACCTACCTGTATGCACGACTTTCACTAATGGCTACATTGTTAAATGTTGGCTGGCCCACACATGAGAACTGATATTTGATTTAACATGCCAAACATTCCATCATGCAGTACGACCATTACAGTGTGATGTCAGACCTACCTGTACGCACGACTTTCATTAATGGCTACATTGTTATTTAAATGTTGGCTGGCCCACACATGAGAACTGATATTTGATTTAGCATGCCAAACATTCCACCGTGTTGTACGATCATTACAGTGTGACATAAATTCTTTATAAATAGGTGGGTATATGGTAACATTCCATGGTCCTCTTTTGTAATTTCTGTAAAAAAAAAGTACAAATAATGTTATTTGAAAATTTCTCGCCGTCTTTATTTCACAGTAAATTGACAGGATTTTAGTTTGGGCAGTTTTGAATTCCTGCTGCCAAATTGTTGACCTTTGACTTCAATATAGACAAGTATATTCACGTTGTTTTATTTTCGCACTTCCATTCCAATCATGAAAATCACGAAAATAAAACTACTGCAAAAATTTCCCGGTTTAAAGTTTAATTAAAGTGAAAAAGTGTCAAAGCAATCAATAAGGTATGTAAGTCTTATTCAATTCTGACAATTCCCAGAATGCCCACTACTTTTTGCAATAAATTTTGACCAAAATCCATGAATATTAAATGATACATTGTTTTCAAATGTATGTGCATGTTCTGATTTGAAAATTGTACCTGCATGTTTTCTAATGTATGTGAATTACTCACTGCATTACGTAAATGGACATGCTGAATTCTGTGTACCTGTGCATGTAACCTGCTGAGGGTCAACAGGGATTAGGTGTAGACCTGCTGGACATAATAATTAAAGGTGACTACTTAAAGGCTATTGTGGCATGTTAAAAAATATTGCAACTTTTCTCAGAGATGAACACAACTTATCCACAAACAAAGAAATCTATAGATTTTACATTATTAAAGAGCCCAGCAACAACTGTGTAATCTGAATATCCAATCATTGTGAGAAATTAAGCCAGATTTGGATTTCAAGGATATACACAGTTAGCTCAACGCCAACTGATTCTCTCTCTCTCAACACCGAGTATTTTCCTGGTGGGACACTGCAAAACACCGAAATTCACCGTAAATCCTCGGTGTTGTTTTGGAGGAATCACACGGATTAGAGTGTCGTTTATTGCCCTGAAAATGAAAATCCTCCCAACACCACGAAATTTATTTAGCTGTGTTCCTTTGATCTTTTGCCGGTAACCACAATCGTTAATTAGCAAGTCATTAACATTTCATCAATAATGTTTTAATAAAAATTTTATTTTTTCCAAAGGTAGTAATTAAAAGTAAAAAGTCAATTTGTTTTTGAAACAACTTGAAAAAAATCGGCATCAAAATCCAAACAGATTCTACCATTCTACTGACAAATTGATATATCCACGCCAGGGAGTTCACATGTTTTTGGAAATAAAATTGCTGTGTGTTTTTACTATAGAAAGGGTCCACAAAGTTTTAAAAAATAGAGGAAACATAGAAAAAGATGTAATTCGTTCATAATAATATTTTGTACATATTCTATTTTTAGACATTTACCTAATCATGCTAATGGAGATGCTTGATTCATTACAACCTGGGTTTTCCCAGAATCTTGAAACTTTTACTTATAAAAGGGATGAATAAAACTGAACAATGTTCTTTAGCAGGACATACGCTAAATCTTTAAATATTTTTTGAGGTTGAAATTAAGTTGTAATGGCATTTTGTTCCTGTAAAATGTTTAAATCCATAGTCAGGACCGGAATGTTTTTTGAGCGAAACAAGTGAAAACCTCAAGTCTCACATGTTGGAAGATTTACGCAGCAATACAAATAAATTACTTTTTTAAACGTTTTGGGACCTGACAGTTATCAAATTATTACTTCTTAAAATGTATTTTCAAGAAAATGATTTGTCATTAACAGCGAGGATGTTGAAATTTCTACAACCGACACAAATATTGACTTGCAACTTGTCAATCATTTAATTTTGACAATCAGACAGGTAATTAACATTTATAAGTTTTATTGCCCTCAACAGCAATAAAACTTGCGGTGTAGAGATAAGGGTTTGGGAGGAATTTTGGAGATTAATCTGAAATTAACTGTGTCACACCGTGTTACACCTAAATCTGTGATAAGAGAGAGAGAAACAGTTCGCGTTGAGTTAACTGTATTCACAAAATATTTAAACTTAATTTCAAAGCAAGCTCAAGTTAATTCAAAGGCAATATACAAAATCATCTGATTGCATACTATTGAAAGCTTACAACAAGAGGAATTTCAAAGAAAAACATAGGTGAGTGCCTTTGTTCTGAATGCTGTGCTTTGTGTCTGTCTGGCGTCATTGTTTTTGTGTCTAACGTCATTGTTTTCTGTGTTCTCGTTTTTGCCCTGTCTTCGGACTTCAATTTTTGTGAATTTCACCCCTTTGTTCCTTCAGTATTCTACTGCCGTTGTTACAAAGTTCGCTTCATTATGGCACAATGTCACAGCAATCCAATTTTGCCTGTAATACTGACTCACTATCAAAAATGCATGTATATATAAGGATAGATGATCCTACCATGTACAGTCACTGCAGATCTGAACTGGGATATAAACTTGAATGTAAGTCACTCAAGCAGAAAATATAGGTTAAAGTGGCCCAATTTTGCCTGGATGCTGACCTACCATCACAGATGCATGCATGTGCAAGGTTTGATAATCGTACCATGTACAGTGACTGAGATCTGAACTCGGACATGAACCTGAATGTAAGTCAATTAAGCAGAAAATATAGGTCAAAGTGACCTAATTTTGCCTGGATGCTGACCTACCATCAGAGATGCAAGCATGTGCAAGGTTAGGTTCTAACATGTACAGTGACTGAGATCTGATCTCAGACTTAAACTTGAATGTAAGCCAGTCAAGAGAAAATATAGGTCAAAGTTACCTCATTTGGCCTAGATGCTGACAAACCATCAGAGATGCATTTATGTGTGAGGATAGATGATTCTACCATGTACAATTACTGAGATCTGAATTACTGAACTCGGACATAAACTTGAATGTTATTCACTAAAGCAGAAAATATAGGTCAAAGTGACCTAATTTTGTCTGGATGCTGATCTACCATCAGAGATACATGCATATGCATTGTTACATGATCCTACCATGAATGGTGACTGAGATCTGAACTCTGACTTAAACTTGAATGTAAGTTTTTCAATCGGAAAATATAGGTAAACCAGAGGCTCCCAGGAGCCTGTATCGCTCACCTGGCTTTCAGTTGCCACAATCAAGGTAACATTGTAAGTTATACAGTTGATCTTCAGTTTCTCAAACTTTCGTAGCTCAAACACCTCCAATATCTTGAACTGTTTTTAAAGTCTGATCATGTTTTACTATATTTCTTTGTTGGGCTTTTTTGACAAAAAAGTTCTTGCTAAGGACCACATTCGACACCAGTTTTGAAGTCGAGATGTCATTTTGTTAATGGCAGTCAACAAACATTTTTCATAATCGGTATTGAAGTCGCAACATTAATATCTACTTGGAAATCAAATTTCATCGAAATCGGACAATGTAGAATTTTCCCGCCTTTTTTGGCGGCCATTTCATAACTTCAAAACTGATGGTCAACAAACAATTTTTAACATCAGTTTTGAAGTTATGACATCAAGACCGATTTGGAAACCAAATGTCATTGAAATCGGACATTGTTGAATTTTCCCGCCTTTTTTGGTGGCCATTTGAAAATGGCAGTCAACAAACAATTTTCAACACCGGTTTTGAAATCGCAACATCAATTTCTATTTGGAAACAAAATGTCATTGAAATCGGACAATGTTGAATTTTCCCGCCTTTTTTGGCGGCCATTTTGAAAATGGCTGTCAGCAAACAATTTTCAACACAGGTTTTGAAGTCGCAACATCAATATCTATTTGGAAACCAAATTTCATTGAAATC
>MJUU01010876.1:89402-104925 GCA_002080025.1 Modiolus philippinarum
ATTTTTAGTAACAGCAGCCATGTTGTTTGACCCTCAGACTAATCGAACACAATTTTGAAACTGCATACCCTGGTGATGATTCAGGCCAAGTTTGGTTACAATTCGCCCAGCAGTTTCAGAGGAGAAGATTTTTTAAATTGTTGATGGACGGACGACGGACGACAGATGACGGACGACAGACGACGGACGCAAAGTGATGGCAAAAGCTCACTTGGCCTTTTAGGCCAGGTGAGCTAAAAAGACCTAATTTTGCCTGGATTCTGACCTACCATCAGAGATGCATGCAAGGTTACATGATTCTACCATGTAAGATCCGAACCTAGGCGTAAACTTGTATGTGAGTCACTCAAGTGGAAAATATAGTTCAAAGTGATCTAATATTGCCTGGGTGCTGACCTACTGTCAGAGATACATGCATATGCATAGTTACATGATTGTACTATGTATAGTTACTCAGATATGAACCTGGATGTTAATTTAAATGTAAGCCACTCAGGTGGACAATATAGGTCAGAGAGACCTAATTTTCTTGGAGGCTGTGAGTCAAACCAAGATGCACCTGCATGCACACCCAAACGCGGACGTGGACGGGGATGCAGATAGGGACGGGGATACTGACACAAGGGGTACTCCAATAGTCCCCCTCAACTTTGTTGAGGCGAACTAAAAATCCAATCAAAATCCCATGAGAAATAGAGATATTACACATTTCGGAAAATTGCAGTTTTGGCCCCTTTAACCCTTAAAATTGGAAACTGTATGAGCTGAGAAAATCCGTTGACAATCTACTGTAAGCTTACAACAAGAGGAATCTAAAAACAATCCCATCAGAACCTGATAAATAAAAAACAAGAATTTTGGAGATTCCTCCCTTTGGGGCAGCATTTATCTCATGAACCGTGCATGCAACATGAAAACTGTTGGTTTGATGACCCTACCCTGCATACCTACTCGATATACACCCAAATGCGGACGTGAAGGGACGCAGATAGGGACGGGGATACGGACACAAGGGGTACTCCAATAGGCCCCTCAATTTTGTTGAGGCGAACTAAAAATCCAATCAAAATCCCATGAGAAATAGAGATATTACACATTTCGGAAAATTGCAATTTTGGCCCCTTTAACCCTTGAAATTGGAAACTGTATGAGCTGAGAAAATCTGTTGACAATCTACTGTAAGCTTACAACAAGAGGAATCTAAAAAAAATCCCATCAGAACCTGATGAATAAAAAACAAGAATTTTGGAGATTCTTCCCTTTGGGGCAGCATTTATCTCATGAACCGTGCATGCAACATGAAAACCGTTGATTTACTACTCATTGGAATTTCCTCTTTCTCAGAAACACAATGAAAGAAACCCATTCTAAATATGATAATAATAAAAATTCTACGGGAAAATATGTGAACCCACCAAATTCTGCCCTTTTTGGCCCCTTTTTTAAAACGGGATGGGCCACAAAATCAAAAACCATTCACAGCCTTTCTTTTGTGCCAAGAAACATTGTCTTAAAATTTCATAAGGATTGATCCACTAAAAAACTTAAGTTATTAACCAAAAACAAAAGTGTCCACAGAAGACAACAACGCCAATGACGATGATAGCGCCATACCATTATGAGACCTCAAATTTTTTGCGGTTGTATAAAAAGATATCTGGAGAAAGTCCAAGGTAATCTCTGGAAAAAATATTTTTATGGATAGAAGATTAGGGGAAACCAATATACCTCCTAACTTCATCACCACAACACCTGTCAAAGTTTCAAAATAGTCAAAGATCAAGAGAAAAAAATTTCAAAAATCAAAGAAATTTGCCACAAATCTTAATAAGCTTCATGCGAGTCTAACATTGTTATAATATGTGTTGCTTGCATATGATAGGCAGCAACCAGTTTCCTAATTTTTACAAACTCAAGTATTAAAGCACCAGATGGTGTTGAGAGGTCTTCTTCTTGTAGTCAGCACTATGTACTTACTGATTATTGGCAGTCAACATATACAGCAGAGATTTCGGTAAATTTTCAATAATACTCAAATCTTCAACTGGATGGCTAAACAATCCTGAACACAGAGTTACATTATCTCTGAAACAAAAACATGAAACTCCAATATAACTGTCAAATTGTAACTCACAATATGCTATTTAACTTTGTCAAAACTTTTTTTTAAATTTGCAATAAAATTTAGGCAATTCTTTTTATTGATTTAACAAAGATTTTTAGTAATAAAAGTTTTTGTGTAACAATTTTCCTATGGTGATCTCATGTAGAAGGATAAATACTACACCTAAAGTCATCTCTGTCTTTCATAGTTTTCTTTAATATCTCATAATACTTGTCCCTTTCCTTGCCTTGGAAATCCATACCACTGTTTCGGTTCTCTTTTAAATAAACATCTAATAATCTCTGTTGGAATTCATCTAAATTATCCCTGTCTGCAGCAACTTCCTGTAAGGATTTTAAAAACATAGGTAATCAACAATTACAAAGTTCACCTCATTATGGCACATGGTCAGAGTAACCTAATTCTGTTGGATGCTGACATAATATCAGAGATGCATCCATATGCAAGTTTACACGATCCTAACATGTACAGTGACTGCGATCTGAACTCTTCAGTGAATTTGGAAGTAAGTCAGTCAAGCAGAAAATATAGGTCAAAATGACACAATTTTGCCTGGTTGCTGACCTTCCGTCAGAGATGCAAGAATATGCAAGGTTACATAATTCTACAATGTATAGTGACTGAGATCTGAAATTGTGCATAAAATTAAATGGAAATCAATCAAGTGGAAAATATAGGTCAAAGTGACCTAATTTTGCCTGGATGCCAACCTTCCATCAGAGATACATGCATATGCAAGGTTACATGATCCTACCATGTATGGTGACTGAGATCTGAACTTCGACATAAACTTGAATGTAAGTTGTTTAATCGGAAAATATACCTAGGTCAAAAAGACCTTATTTTGCCTGGATGCTGACCTAATGTCAGAGATGCACACATATGCAAGATGACATGATCCTAACATGTATTAGTGACTGAGATCTGAACTCTGACGTAAACTTGAATGTTAGTTGTTCAATTGGCAATTATAAGTCAAGGTGACCTAATTTTGCCTGGATGCTGACCTAACATCAGAGATGCATGCATATATGCAAGGTTACATGATCCTAACATGTATAGTGACTGAGATCTGAACTTGGACATTAACTTTAATGTAAGTTGTTCAAGCAGAAAATATAGGTCAAAGAGACCCAATTTTCTTGGAGGCTGTGAGATATGTATGCAAAGTTTGATGATCCTACCCATCATAGCAACCAAGATATATACATGTACTAAATTGGGACATGGACATGGATGCAGATGCGGACGCTGAGAGTACTCCAATAGTCCCCTTAAACTTTGTTGAGACGAACTAAAAATCACACAATTATTGTATTACTTGGTAATTTCCGAATATTCTGTATTTTTTCATAGAATTTTGAAATTTTTAATGATTTAAGAGGATTTTGGAGACCATGTTGTTCAACAAACAATAGGAATTCGCATTGGAACTTACTTTTTGCAAAGACTATTTCCTTACCTCATAAGAAGTCAAGTTTTTACAAGGGCTAACACAAAGAAAACAAAAACATTTAGCCTAAACATTTAATTTCAGCTTCCGCTTCATAGATAATGTACCTTCTTGCAATAATCCAAATTTCAGGAATATTTACATCCAATGAGCTTGAAATTAAAGATATTACTGATACACCTTCTTCAGCTTCGTACATAAATCTTTTGTTTTACTTGACGAAAATGGACATTTGAAATCTAGGCTATATGAAGACATGACAATTTCAACTTCTAATTGTGAACTTTCCCTTTCTTAGCATCAATACACCTAACTCTCCACCGTATGGAGTGTACATTTCAGCTGATTCATTACTGTCCAGCATGTATTTTGTACAGTGATTTTTTAACAGAGATAAAACACTATCCTAAAAGCTGCTGAGTCAGAGATTTGTTCAACCTTTATTACTTTCATCCCTCATGAAATCTATGACAATCACGATGATATCATAAGATATGACGTATGTCTGTGACACAAATGAAAACAGACGTCACATCTTCGCGGATTTGATATTACCAGTTTTGACTAAACCCTGGACTGTCTCACTGACAGAGTGACAGGTGCGGTGCAGAACATGCTTATCCTTCAGAAGCACCTGATGTTGCTCTCTGCTTTAGTGGGAGTTCACACTGTGAGTGCCTCAGTTTTGAATGTTGTGATTTTATTTCGGTATTTCTTTCTGTCTGTTGTCTTTTTCTCTATTACAAAAACAGGATAACAGTAGACACCTACAATGGCCAAAAACTACAATCACATGCCACAATTAACAAGCGAACTCTATTCCTGTTTTTACCATGTCCCTTGGCTTAAATGTTGTGATTAGCACAATCTTTGTTCCTTGCATATTCCTTTACTTCTCAATTTATGTTTGTTGATGAATCACATCCACGAGTAAAACTTGAATGCAGTGTTGCTAGACATTAAGCAATGAATTCCACTCATACCGGTGCTAGGGGCTGTCTTTAACTTACTTTGAGGTATGAGCGAATTTCATTGTTGAAAGCCTCAAGGTGGCTTCAAGATAAAGAACATCAATAAAAGTTTTGTGCCATTGCTTGGTTTTACTATGTATTTGTAGAGACTTTGTATCATGTGCATTTGCTACACATCCTTTAAGGGGGTTTGCTACTTAATTTGAAAATAAATAGGATTTCAAATTAACATGATTTTTTGTTAGATAATTAAAAAAGAAGCCATTTTAGTGAAAAAAAAATTGATAGGTTGATAATCTCATTTTTAAGATTTAAGTGATTGAAAATTTGGGGGGAAACTGAACTCCTCTGATTTTTCATAGGATTAACATTAGCAAGGGTTCACTATAAATGAATGTGACAAAATAAATGGAATTCAATGAAATTTTAAAGAATGCTCACAAAGATGTATAAAATGAAATGGAAAATGGAAAAAATAAGGGGGTCGATGGGCAAAAAATTATAATGCTTTCAAATGGACAAACCATGAGGATTCCAAAAATCTGACAAAAATTCCAAAACATGAGGAGCAAACCTCCTTAACTGTTATTTCAATTATCAAAGCTAATACAATTTTACACAAACCTTTATAGCATTAAACAGAGGATCACTAACATATCTTTGAAGCTTAGCTTCAACAATCTGTCTGTTTATCTGAAAGAAAAAACAAATTGTAAAGATGTCTTAATTTACAGTTCCAATCAAGCAGAAAATATATAGCACAATGGAGGGTAAACAGTCTTTTTTGGCCTTATTTTGGGAGTACTTTAGACTTGACTACTTGAGTCTATGGACTCCATGGATCGTTCTGACTCCACCGACTCAAAAGTCATAACATTTTGGACTTATACTTAAAATTCAAAAAAATTAAAATAAATAAAAAATAGACTCTGAACTTCATCTCAGATTTTAGGTTTACTCTGGACTCTAAGGGATAGATGTGTTATACCCTCACAATGACCTAATTTTGAATGGATGCTGACTTATCAATCTTTAATCATACAAAGACAAGGATGATCCTACAACAAACAGTCACAGAGATATGAACCAAAAAGAAATGTACCTTTTAATGATTTATTTTTTCAGAATGCTTATCTACCATTCTTGATGCATACATAATTATGCACATTTTGCAAAAATAATCCTCTTATAAAAACTGAGACTGTACATACCCTGTAAAATACATTACGATGATCTTGATCCATTACATAACTGAGATGTTTACTGGTACGCCATACATGGTTTAGTGGAACAAGCATTTCTTCAATTGGTCTCATCACAGAATCAAATGTCTTTGGATAATGCACGTCTGAAAGTATATCAATTTAACATATCATTCAAGGAATAATAATAATCTAAAATACAGCTACTGATTGTGTTGAATTTTGCAATGTTTAAAATATATACATGTACTAGTGATTGAGCTGCAATTTTCATTGTGCTAATTATATGTATATGTGATTAGGTTTCATTTTTAAAAGTCTAAAATATAAACTTATGAATGTGTTGAATTCTGAATCCTCGACACACATCATATTCCACAAAGAACATGATAAAAAGAAAATTCTTTAACGTTAGTACAATGTATTCCACTTAATTGTAAACCTGATAATTGCAAAAGACTAGCAACTTGCAAAAGCGTTAAAAAAGCATAAACCCTTTAATTAATGCTAAATTTTCCCTGCTTTTAGTAAAAATAAACTTTAATAATGTTACATATATTCATCTTGAAAATTGAAGATTTAACCTTCTTTTTTTAATACAACTCAATAGATCTGATATGAGACTGAATTGGAATATTTGAAACCATGTGTTTGTGTATGGATATGTACTAAACTTCCTTGTCAAAACTCAACTGTACCTATTGGTATCTGACATATCTATTTAACTCAAATGCATTTTATGACCAAAGAACTTAATTTGAATGACTAACCAGAGGCTCCCAGGAGCCTGTATCGGTCACCTGGCTTTCAGTTGCCACAATAAAGCTAACATTGTAAGTTATACAGTTGAACTTAAGTCACTCAAACTTTGGCAGTTCAAACACCACCAATATCTTGAACTGTATTTAAAGTCTGAAGTTGTTTTACAATATTTCTTTGTTGGGCTTTTTTGTCAAAAACGTACTAGCTAGATCACTTAAAACTTGAGACATAATTTTGTAAATTGCGGTCAACAACAATTTTTGAAACCATATTTTTAAGTTACCACATCAAATTTTATTTGGAAACCAAATTTCATTGAAATATGACAATGTTGAAATTTTTCCGCCTTTTTTGACGGTCATTTTGAAAATGGCGGTCAACAAACAATTTTCAACACCACTTTTGAAGTAGTGACAACAATATCCACTTGGACACCAAATTTCATTGAAATTGGACAATGTTGAATTTTCCCGCCTTTTATGGAAGCCATTTTGAAAATGGCAGTCAACGAACAATTTTTAACATTGGTTTGAATTTGCGACATCAATAACTATTTGATAACCAAATTCCATTGAAATTGGACAATGTTGAATTTTCCTGCCTTTTTTGGTGTCCATTTTGGAAATGGCGGTCAACGAACAATTTTCAGCATCTGTTTTGAAGTTGCAACATCAATATCCACTTGGAAATCAAATTTCATTGAAATCAGACAATGTTGAATTTTCCCACCTTTTTTGGAAGCCATTTTGAAAATGGCTGTCAACAAACAATTTTCGATATTGTTTTTAAAGTGGATCAATGTCTATTTGGAAACCAAATTTCATTGAAATCGGACATTGTTGAATTTTCCCGCCTTTTTTGGCGGCCATTTTGAAAATGTCGGTCAACGAACAATTTTCAACACCGGTTTTGAAGTCGCAACATCAATATCTTTTTGGAAACCAAATTTTATTGAAATCGGACAATGTTGAATTTTCCTGCCTTTTTTGGGGCCATTTTGAAAATGGCAGTCAACAAACAATTCTATTCACCAGTTTTGAAGTCACCACAGCATGGCAAACATTTTATCAATTCATACTTAACCTTCATCTTCTCTTGTTAGGGAAATAAAAGACGACAAAATATGAAAATTTGAAAATTGCGTGAAATAGGGCAACAACTTCTACAAAGGTTTTGGGATTTTCTTCAAAATTTCGGGGTGGGTAGATCTTGATATGCTGAAACTTTTTGCAATTTACACTTGACTTCTATCTGTTACACGTTTTGAAATAAAAAATAAAATACATTAAAATTTAGAAAATTTTAAGGAAAAAGGGCAATAACTCCAACACGAGTTTTCGGATTTTCTTTAAAATTGCAGGGCTGTTGGATCTTGACATGCTGATTATTTTCACTCCCAATCAGATTTTTGATATCTGTAAATTTGCAAAAAAATGCAATTTACCCACTTTGTTCTATTTTTAGTAACAGCAGCCATGTTGCTTGGTTTTCTGACTAATTGAACATAATTTTGAAACTGTTTACCCTGGTTATGATTCAGGTAAAGTTTGGTAACAATTGGCCATGTGGCTTAAGAGGAGAAGATTTTTTAAATTGATAACCAAAAGTATCAAGTTTAATTATTTACCCTGGTGATGATTCAGGTCAAGTTTGGTAACAATTGGCCAAGTGGCTTAAGAGGAGAAGATTTTTTAAATTGATAACCAAAAGTATCAAATTTCTTAAATTTGACCAATAAAGGGTAATAACTCCTATATGGGTAGTCAGATTTTCTTCAAAATTTCAAGGTGGGTAGATCTTGATATTCTGAACATTTTTGCAATTTAAAGTAGACCTCTATCTGCTATAGTTTTTGTGATAAAAAATAAAGAATATCAAAATATAGAAATTTTTACGGAAAAATGGCAATAACACCAAAACGGGTTATCAGATTTTTCTTCAAAATTGCAGGGCAGGTGGATCTTGTCATGTCGATGATTTTTATCCCAGTCAGATTTTTGTTATCTGTAATGGTTTTTGAGTTATTTACCAAAAACAGCAACTTACCCCTATGTGCTATTTTTAGTAACGGCAGCCATGATGTTTGGTCCTCGGACTAAACGAACACAGTTTTGAATCTAGATACCCTGGTGACGATTCATGCCAAGTCTGGTTAAAATTGGCCTAGTGGTTTCAGAGGAGAAGATTTTTTTAAGTTTACGACAGACAGACGGACGACGGATGCCGACGGACGCCAAGTGATGGCAATAGCTCACATGGCCTTTTAGGCCAGGTGAGCTTAAAAATCTCTTTCCATTCACTATGTTTATGGAAATACATTTGTACAGTCAACTCCATTTAATTGCATACCTCTTAATAGCACAATTCTCTTAATTGCATACAATTCTGCTGCACAAAACCATTTACTATATGCTTCTATATTATTTATTCCTTTTAATTGCATATTGAATTGTTAAAAAATTCTTGTTATTGAAATAGTTTCATTTTCAAATTAAGACATGTTTTGTGAAATTTAAAATTAAAAGTATATATTTTTTGGCAAATTATTCTGAAAAAAATTATTAAAATGAGATATNGTCAAATCAATTAATAATTTTGTAAAAACAGACAGTAATCTCTGTGTTTGTTTAATGATTAACCCATCATTTGACACTATTCAAGTTAATTGACATGTTTTTACAGCAAGATTGAAAACTCCTCTTAATAGAATATTCCTGTTAATTGCATATTTTTTCCTGACAAATAAGGTATGCAATTAACAGGAATCCACTGTATTAGTTTTCCTCAAGATACAAAAGGTAACACCTATGTGGTTTCAAGTTTGGGACTAAACAAAATTAACACACAAAAGATGCATATATTATACAACTCAAACAGTCTGTACCTATAAGCCGTCAAAATTCAGTATGGACAATGCATGGACGTGCAAATATGACCTTGGAAATTCTCATGTCGCGATGAAACAACTACTCGGGAGGCAGAGATTGATCACTTCACACTGAACATGTGATCATCCAATCAAACCATAATATACATGCAACCACGTTTTAATTTTAATTACAAAATTTCTGACATTCGTATTCCCTTAAGAGACCAGGAAAATTTGATTTCATTTATTTATCACTCCTTTAAATGGAATTTCCTTCTATTTAACACATACATCAGTTGGGGCATTACATATTATTTCTCTTTAATGATTGGTTCATTGTAATTGACGTTGTTCTGTAAGTTCACCCTCATAGAAAGTTTGAGCAGGTCAGTTTGTTGTGATTGTTTTTTTTTTTTAAATTGTGATGTACAATGTCTCTGTCAAGTGAGTTTTATCTGCATGTTTAGATCTTTGTCCATACAGAATTTTGACAGATTCTAAAATTTTGAGACTTCCCAGCCCAAAGGGACTAGAATGTCCTGCAATTTAATAGCCCAAACTCAATTTTACCAGCCTTTAGAAGATAATTCTATCTTCAAAAGGTAAAATCAAAAACTAACCAACCAGACTTGCCCACGTCACCAGGATAGTGACTTAGCCCATGTCTGACTTTATACATGACAGCTTGCCAAAAATGTTCTGTGTTTGGTTGTGTTTCCTTGATTCTGTTGTATGTTATACAGATTTTCCTTACTGGTCTCTCCCTTTGTTTTGTTGTCACTTTAATTTACTAGTCTCATGGGTAGGGCTAGTGGTTAACAGCATAGACTGAATGATCATTTTAAATATAATATAAATAAAATGAGGGAAGTCAAGGAGGTATGATAAGCATCATGAAATTGCCTAGTCTGTGTCACAAAGAAACGTATCTACGGTACATGACTGCGAAATGGCCTTCAAGAACACAATTTCCTGCAATTTTGACCTTTAAGGTGTACATTTTCAATACTGTCCATGTAATTGCACTATAATGTGCATATGAGGAACTGGTGAATATAAATAAAAGTATTTGCATATGGTATTTAGTATTTAAGTAATAAAAGTATTCGAAACAATTATGTTTGACTGTGTATTTTTTACCTTCCAACTTTGAAACATGCTCTGCAAGATTTGTTTCAAATTCTATTGATAATTTTGCCCCTCCTTTAATAATATGTTTCAGTCCAATCTGTGAATATTCTGGGAGTCTGTCATATCTCATTATAGGGTTAGTCTCTGCAGTGTCTTTAGGAGTTTCTGGTAAGCTGAAAATAAAGTTTGAAACTCATTAAATTAAATATATTATGAGGAATACCCTAAATATTACAATGTACATGGCTCACATATACTAGACAGTAACCTTTTTAACAACAGTGTCAGATTTTTACCAATCAGAAGTGAACATTAAGGTATATATTATATGATGCGAATTCTATAAAATACAAGAAAAATGGCGACTGAAGCTCACTTATATTTTACCCCACTCCCCCCTTTGATTCAAAAAGTCAACAAGAGTTGTCAGAAGACAACATAGCTTGCCAGGAATTCCAGGAACCTCAATGCACAACAAATTCGAAAGTAATAGAAGAGCTTTCTTCACAAGAAAGTCACATATCAAATATAAACACTCTATCATTAAACAACTTAATTCTAGAAGCAAAGTTAAAGTTTTTAAAAAATTGCCCTCAGGGCAAGGTCAAGGTCAAAATGTCTACAAATATGGTACCATTAGAAAGCTCTCATCAAAAGAACGTCACATACCAAATATGAACACACCAGCACTAAACAACTTAATTCTAGAAGCAAAGTTACAGTTTTTAAAAAATTGCCCTCAGGGCAAGGTCAAGGTCAAAATGTCTACAAATATGGTACCACAAGAAAGCTCTCTTCATAAGGAAGTTACATACAAAATATAAACACCCTACCACTAAAGGCCTACCTTCTAGAGGCAAGGTTAAAGTTTTTTAAAAATTGCCCTCAGGGAAAGGTCAAGGTCAAAATGTCTACAAGTATGGTACCAGAAGAAAGCTCTCATCATAAGGAAGTTATATACCAAATATAAACACCCTACCACTAAAAGCCTACCTTCTATAGGCAAGGTTAAAGTTTTTTTTAAAAAATGCCCTGAGGGCAAGGTCAAGGTCAAAATGTCTACAAGTATGGTACCAGAAGAAAGCTCTCATCATAAGGAAGTTACATACCAAATATAAGCACCCTAATACTAAAAGCCTACCTTCTATAGGCAAGGTTAAAGTTTTTAAAAATTGCCCTCAGGGCAAGGTCAAGGTCAAAATGTCTACAAGTATGGTACCAGAAGAAAGCTCTCATCATAAGGAAGTCACATACCAAATATGAACACCCTACCACTTAAAGCCTGCCTTCTAGAGGCAAGGTTAAAGTTTTTTAAAAATTGCCCAAGGGGCAAGGTCAAGGTCAAAATGTCTACAAATATGGTACCACAAGAAAGCTCTCTTCACAAGGAAGCCACATACTAAATATCAACATCCCAACTCTTAAGGTCTCCATTCTGGAAGCAATGTTAAAGTTTTTGCTGACGACGCCGACGCCGACACCGGGGGTATGACAATAGCTCTCCAGACATTCGTCCCAGCGAGCTAAAAATTAACAAAAAAAAATCCAAATCAAATTTTTAAATATTTGATGCACAGTGGCAATATGCACTGAACATTCTATGAAAGTTTCATTGAATTTCACCAAGGCATCTAGGAGTTGTCACAAAGTATGTATCCCTATTGTGGACAGATTAACGAACAGAAAGACAGACAGACGTATATTCTTCTGAAAATTGACAATTACAGAACTATAAAGTGAGGACAATTATATATTTGAACAATTTTGGAAATGTTATCAGCCTTAGATGTTTTTATTTCACATTTTATTTGAAATTTAAGTTTACATATAAGGTTTTGCATATACTGGCTATTTTTTATTCCATGGTTAAATTTTCAAAGGTTTATGCAATTTAAGTTTGACATAAAATCACTGAATATGAAAGATAAGCACTGAAAAGTACATATGTATGACCTTTTGTCCTCTAGAATTAAACTTCAGGTAAATAACCATAATAATTGTTGAGTGTACAATTTACTTCCTGGTATACTGGGGTTGTACAGGGTTACATATATAAGTGGCTGATATTCAAAACCACAGACAATTAAAACTTATTTTTCCAACTTCCTTTTTTAATACTGTCTAGGAGTGTGCCTGCTTTTTAAAAAATAACTTATATCTTCATCTTCCTTCATAAACTTACGAAAATGAGACATGCATTCAAACAGTATCATATAATGAAAATTGTCCACTTGTTTCTTCCACTCTGTCATGTCTGTTGCAAGAGTTGGCATGGCAATGATATCAAAACTAGAATACTGACAAAGTCAGAAAGGGCCCCGCCCCCTTACATGTCCCAATAAAGGGCTACGCCGAGCGCAGCATGATACGACTGCAGCATGTCCACCACTGAAATTTGAACAAGTGTTAACTTAAATTAATATGGACAAAGTAATTTGCTGGACACAATAAGAAAAATCTGTTTCACATATTTTGAAAAATTGCAATTTGGCCCTTTTGACCCTTTATAGCTTGGAAACCGTAAATGCTACGCAAAATCTATTGCCATAGTAGTGAAAGCTTACACAATGAGAATAATCCAAAGAAAAAAAATTGAAGAAAAATGGAAGATGTCACATATTTCTAATAATTGCAATTTTGGCCTCTTTGACCCCTCATATCTTTGAAACGTTAAGAGCTACGACAAATCTGTTGACATACTACTGAAAGCTTACAATGAGAGGAATCCAACGTAAAAAATCCCATCAAAATCTGATGAAAAATAAAAATTCTAGGTTATTCCCATGTTTGCAATTTTGGCCCCGTTGGGCCCCTCATAGCTTGGAAAGGAAACATGTTATCAAAAATCTGATGGTGCAGCACTAGTTAATTTTTCATAAGGAATCCGTTGCAAAAAACTGCATCAAAATCAGACTTAAAATAAAAAAATTAAAATTTTTGAAATTCGCCCCTTTTGGGCCCCATTTATCTCGTAAACGTTACATGCCACATGAAATCAGATGGCATACTCCAGATTGGAAATCTTTTAAGGAGTACACTGAAAGAAACCCCATTAAAATCCGATAAATAATAAACATTCTACAGTAAAATATGTGAAAACACAAAATTTTGCCCTTTCTGGCCCCTTTTTTAGAAACAGGAGGGGCCACAAAACCCAAAACCATTCCTAGCCTTCCTTTGGTGCCAAGAAACATTGTGTTAAAATTTCAGAAGGGTTGATCAACTGGAACTTGAGTTATTGACCAAAAACAAAAGTGTCTACAGACGACAACGACGCCGATAACAACGACGACGACAGCACCATACCATTATACGGCCACAAATTTTTTGTGGTCATATAAAAACCTGTTTGCGGAATTTCATGGAAATAATCAAAACAATATTTGGAGAAAAACATAAATAACAAAATCCTAAGTTATTGTAAATTTAGTTTCTGTATATGGCTGTTTTGACAACTAATGTCTCATCTGTTCAGATCAAATCAAAACATTGAAAAAAAATATATGGAGGTCCTTTCAAGTTATCATATAACAAGAGCTAATTCTCAAAATATGATTTTTTTCATATATAAACTAAGTTTTTTTCCCCAAAATGTTTTATGAATCTTGTAAAAATCATTAGGGGCCTTTTTTTTTAATCAAGTTCGACACTGTGCATAAAACTTATAAAAATCTGTGAAGGTCATTTCAAGCTATCATACAACATAGAGCTTATTCTCAAAATATGCTGTTTTTCATATAAAAACTATGTTTTTCCCCCAAAAATGTATTAGGATTTTCCTCAAAAACAAAAGGGAGCTTCCTTTGGTCAAGACCAACCTTTGGTATCAAAATCATATAAATCCCTGAAGGCAATCTTAATTTATTGTACAACATAGAGCTAATTCTCAAAATATGCACTTTCCATTAAAAAAACTAATTTTTTCCCTCAAAATTGTTTTCAAATTTTCCTCAAAAATTAAAGGGAGCTTCCTTTAGTCAAGTTCAACTTTGAGTATCAAAATCATTAAAATCACTGAAGGCAATGTTAAGTTATCATACGACATGGAGCTAATTCTCAAAATCTGCACTTTTTCATATAAAAACAAATTTTTTTCCCACAAATTCATTTTCCGATTTTCCTCAAAAACTTAAAGGAGCTGCCTTTGGTCAAGTTCAACCTTGAGTATCAAAACCATTAAAATCTATGCAGGCAATCTCGAGTTAACATACGACATAGAAAACACTGACGGACAGACGGACAGGCAGGCTGATTACTATAGGGCGCCACCATTTCATGGCGATGCCCTAATAATCAATATCCTTCACTTTGTAAAATACAGAGATGTAAAAAAAAGTTTTCTGTCACTACTTTTACAACTTTATTTTTCATGTTTTTCATCTATTCGGCCAAATAAAACTAGAGGCTCAGACACTGAGCCTGTATCGCTCACCTGACAAAATGCTGAACAGTTAAGTTTGGTTGAATTTGCTTCAGCGGTTTCAGAGGAGAAGAGGAAAATGTAAATTTTCCCATGGGGTCCAATGTTAAACCTTAGATGTGCGCTGGAAGCCATGTTTTTTATTGGATGGAAACGAAATGAGCAATCTTTGTAAAGGACCTTCCATACATCATTCCTGTAAAGATTGGTTGAATTTGCTTCAGTGGTTTCAGAGAAGAAGATGAAAATGTGAATTTCCCATAGGGCCAATGTTAAACTATGTTCTGTGCTGGCGGCCATGTTTTTTATGGGATCGGAACGAAATGAGCAATCTTTGTTAAGGACCTTTAGTACATCATTCCTGTAAAGTTTGGTTGCATTTGCTTCAGTGATTTCAGAGGGGAAGAAGAAAATGTGAATTCTCCCATAGGATCCAATGTAAAACCTAAGTTCCACGCTGGGGGCCATGTATTTTATCGGATCGGAAGGAAATGAGCAATCTTTGTAAAGGACCTTACATACATCATTCCTGTAAAGTTTGGTTGAATTTGCTTCAGTGGTTTCAGAGGAGAAGATGAAAATGTGAATTT